>LIEC01010621.1:0-64246 GCA_001925005.1 Drosera capensis
CCACCACGCAACACCCCTTTTGTTTATAAGAGCTTTCGCAATGGTGTAAGAAAAAAAAAACACCACCCTCCAAAACTCAGCAAGTGTGACGTGTAAAGCGAAAAAATAAAAAAGATCAAAACATCGAGACTCTTAATATATTTTTTTATTTTATAATATATATAATATTGATTTATTTAGATCATCTCAAAATATATATAATATATCATATTTAATTTTTTTACATAAAAATATCAAAATAATCACTATCTATTAGTAAACTTCATTACTATCAAAAAATATATATTCTTTCTTCGTCAAATTTCACATAAAATCAATATATATATATTCACGTATAGGATAAACCGTTATCTATATTTAAAAGAAAAAAAACCGTGAAAATCAATGAAAAAGGTAAGAGAAAGAGCTAACTGCACTTGAGGCTCTCAAAGACAAACTTGGACAGTGGAGTTCCTTCAAATTCGAAGGGAGAGGAGGAAGTACCATTGCGGAAGAATTTGGCCCCGAAAATCTTCTATTTTCAGAGTTTCACAGAGATTGAGAGGTGAAAACATGCCTCATTGTGGATGCTCTAATTAGAGTATTCATGTAACGTGATGTTAGTGAAATGGACTAGGGAGACTGGAAGACCATACTAACCACATCAAGGTGGTGTACTCTGAATATTTTAATTATAGACACATATACGGTAAGGAAAATTCATTTAATCATCCACATTACGAATCAAAACAAATCTTGACGTCAATGCTAATCCAACCACTGTATACTTTCACGGACTGAAGGCGTAGATGAAATTCATTACTGAAAGAATCAGAAATACCACCAGACCACAGGACGACCATACAAGAATACAACAATAGATGCAGCACCATCACGTACACCATCAGAGTGAATGGGATCATGAATTCTGCTCAACGGCAGTCAACCAGAACAGTATCTGCATAATCTAAGGACATGCATATCATATCCACCGATCACAGGTCCAGACAAATAATTAGACCCTCGCAAGCCAAAAAGATCACCAAGAAAGAACACGATGAAGAGCACTCAGGATGAGTGCATTCCCACCTCCCCAAAATAAGGAGGACTACAGTTCAAAGCATCACAATACTACACCTCAAGACAAAGAATGAGACAACAAAATGAGAATCTGTGGTGCCTCTAAGCATAGTACTCCCCAAAACACCAATTTTCCGCACATAATCACGGATAAATCGCGACACAATCTGAGACAACAAAAGGAACAGACGAAGCCTGAATGACTAGGTGTCTAGGAGGACATATCTGGCCGCTGCTAATCTTGTTTAATTTTAATCCTGTAGACCTGTGAACTCAAACCATATATTGCAGCTACGACAGTTATTAATAGTAGTAGAGGAAGTCATACAAACAAAGGAAGATCTCGCGACAATTACCAGCTATCTTGTTAAAGATCGAGAGGGATTTTGAAGCCATCGTGTGCTAGCTGCACCGGTATACCTTCCCTGAAAAATGCCAATACATGAAAACTACAGGAGTGAGAGATTTCTTACAGGATGTCCATCAATTTAGCATGAAAAATTAAAACGAGAGAAGCCTCAATATTCCTAGCTATAGTTGCTGAATGCTACCTTTCCTACTTGGAAGAATCCCCATCGGGCCCTGCTCAGAAGAATGCTAATGCAAAACAAACCCCCGTGAGATTTGAGCTAGGTGATTAAGTGAGATCTATGGTCTACCCTCATTCTTCATTCCAAGAGCATATAAAAGGTGTGGTTCCATTCTAACACTTAACCTACCAACTAACTAGCAGTACCCACCAGGTTACTTGTTACTTGACAGAGTGCACGGGCATACAACAACGAGAGCATCGACCTATCATTAGTCGTTGTGTCCACCCTAGTTATCCATTTCTATCCGCTGGTGGATAGAATCAGTTTTAGGTGTACAATTATTCATGGAGCCCCTCAACCAAAAAGCACAGCACTAGCTACCGTTCGAGATGCTATACGTTGATTCCTCTCACATGCCTATCCTTGTTCCATAGAATGTTCATACCTAAAAATCTCTTATTGTTCAGAAAAAAATATTGTAATTACCAAAACAAACTTGGGATATGGTGAATAGATTTAGGTCATTATCGTTCATAGATTTCCTATGATCAATGTTCAGACTGGTATACATGTGTATGGGTATGTGTGAGTGCAAAATATAAGGTAAGAGGCAACTACCTTTCAGACCATTCCGCTAGTTCTGCGTTATCTTTGTGGTGATCAAACTCGTGGGTCATTCCAATCAACAGAGCACGCTTCGGCGAAATCCTCTTCACTGCATCAAGAGTCTGCCAACAATCAAGAGGTGGTTACTTGTCAACTCCCAAGACAAAGGAGACAAAAAAAAAATCCACATCTCGAACTTTGTAAGATCTTTAATTCGTAAAGCTCACCTGAGGAAGGCAAAAGTGAACGTTATGAGATCCAGTCTGGAAAAATCCAAACGCAAAGAACGGATGTGTCACGCATAGTGTTGATACCAAACTCTTCTTATTGGAAGCAATCAGGCATCTAAAAAATACAGAGCAGGCTTTTCTATTGATCAGTTTATCCAATATAGCTAATATTTTCGCCATTTACTTTCAAGATTATAACTCTGGCAAATGACAAAAGTCATATCAGTATTTTATAATGAGTAATAAAAAGAGAAAAAGCGTTTCACGATTGCATCCTCACTCTATCTTCCTGCTACATAGTCTCTTGATTCATCCAGGGTTAAACAAGTTGGCGACTGCATACCTTGTAAAGAGTGTCTAATATAAGGAGATCAATCTGTTCATTCCCACGTTTTGAAATTACTGCATAAGGTCAACAGCTTACTGGATTAGGTACTATCTACACAAAAATAAACCATCAAGGTGGAAAAATTCCATAATCTTTGCAGCAATTTTCATTGTTATTAATGGGAGACCTTTTAACCAGACAATGAGAAAAGTTTCCAAATAATAGAGAATAGGCTTGTCACTACGAGATTCACCGAACAACAGCTAACCCAGTAGGAGATACAGATGTACCGTGCCCAAGGATATAATTCCATGTCATTAAGCTGCCAGTATCTTTATGTAACAGAATGCCTAATCCAGTAATAATCTCTGTCTACTGCCATCAGGTGAAGCATTATCAAACTGCTGGATCAAGGTTTCTTTCTTTTATTATTTTCTTTCTGATCATGAAGAGGAGATACTTTCTTTCTGATCATGAAGAGAATGAAGTATTCCAGTATACAGCCACGGAAAGGCTAAAAAGGTTATAAATTCACGACATACTTTCCAAGAGGAGAGAAGAGGGAACTCACAATTTTCAGTCGCAGGGAGAAATCGTGACACATCTGATATGTAAGCTACATTGGTGTTCTTGCCAAAAAGAAAACCTAATGCAACATAATCTTCACCATGCATAACCTGTGGAAACAACGCCAATCGGTCAAGGAAACAGAAGTTCTAGAAGAAATTAACGCCTGAAGGGATATATCTGGAGCAAGTTACTGGTAAAGGGATAAATTGCAGGCCTGAGGCGAGAAATGGTTTCGTGCAGTCGCTCTCAATTATCTTCCAATCAAACTGGGCGACTCGTCTTATTTCTTGACCTTCTTTGAGTTTTCTCTGTACCAGATAAGGAAACTTCTCTGCAATACTGTTTCACAAGCATGGCACAAATGAAGTTAAATTAACAAAGAGAAACTCCAGAGGATTAAAAAGCATGAGTGGTCACTAGCTTCAAAGAAGCCTAGGCCATAAGTACTGACTATGTAGAAAGATGAAGACATTCCAGATCAATATGTCGCAAAGAACTGCAATATATTCCAAATGGACTAATAAAGGCATAAGCCAAATATCCGAAGCAATATAGCCAATGATAGGTCCAGTTAAGGTGTGTTTTCTCAATACTCTTCAAAAAAAGATCCACAAAATTATTTACATCTCGCACTACCCAACATGAATGCCCTTCATGGAACAGAAGTATGGATAACGCACCTGTCCCATCATATACCAGGTACCAATTAAGAAATTAGGGAATGTATGATTCGAACTCCTCACTCATATAACACATTGTAATATCATACCGAGGAACCAAAAATTTTGAATCCTAATGCTGAATTAAAAGGACCCTCAATATTATTTGTACCTTAATAGTTGGTATTGATAACACTAAACAGGGCCGACGCATAGTCATATAGAACAAGTAAACAACAGTTCTTAGAAGGCAACCAATGCATACCTTTCCATTGCATGCTCGCTGAGATAAATCGGAGTTGGTTTGATGTCATTGATGGGACTAAATGGTTGCACAGTGCGTATATCATCCAATCCAAGAACGGCGTCAGCATGCTCATGTGTCAATACTATCTGCAGCAATATTGACTGCATTAGCCCAGAGGCACTCAGAATATTACTATTTCATCAGCAACTAATGAACAAAGGTGGCATTTGCAATGTAGACTTGAGGGTACTAAATCACAGAAGAGTATAAACAGAAAAAAAAAAAAAAAACATCATTCAAACTATATCACTGATTGAGTCCCTCACACACGACTTTTCCAATATCTTAACAGTTTGTCTAAACTCTTTTCTAGTCTAGTGATGAACTATGCAAAAGGGTATGGTTGGCTTCCTATCCCAACTATCCTAGAGTTTATGGCCCGCCCGTCTCTTGCTCTTTAGTTACCGTGTCTACGAGAACGGAACCAAGTAAAAAAGTCATTGCTTAAACACAAAGGAAGATGACCACTGCCTAATGTTCATACATCTATTGTCAAGGGATGTCTTGGTCATAAACTTGATTATCCATTACAACTTCGTCTTGATTTGCTAAACTTGATAGAACTTTGTATAATTTCTTACTTTCAAACTTCCTTTATGCAGGAGTCTTTGCACCGGGTAGGTTGATCAGTTAACATTGTCTTCTCATTGCTTCAATAGGCTTGATTAATTTAACAAACAGCTAAATGGCCCAGCCAAGATCCTTAATCTACCTCAGATTCATTACAGATGAAGGACAAACGAACTCACAGAATCGACATGGGGGATCTTATGGAAAGTGAACCACCGAAGCACTTGTTCGCGAAACGTCTTCCCAACATCGATCATTATATACCGATGCTCATCCTCACCCTCCTCGTTACCGCAATAATCGATAAGAATCGACGTATTACACCAGCATTTCCACAAAATTTCACACTAAAACCTAGAATCAACCATTCACAAGAAATCGATAATCAATCGAACCTCAAACAATAACTACAGATCAATTGATTTTGGGGAGGGACCTATAGTTAGGGCTTAGGTGGGGAGGGATGAAGAGGGATTGAAAACAGACGTGGCAGGGAGGATCGGCGCGTTGGATCAAGCACATCGCGTTGGGAACCGCGCTCGAGCACCCCGTCCCCAGGAATATGATCGCCGATCGCCCACGATTCGCCGCTGCTTCTCCGTCGCCGCCGCCGCTCTCCATTTTGATCAGAGGCTGTGAGAGGAAAACCGAACTGACGGTCCTGGTATCATGCTTGTAACATAAATTGTCATCAAGTACTTAATGTCGGACATCGGCCCATTGATTTGGAGACCACAAAGCATCGTGGTTAATCCCACAAAAAGAAAAAGTTTGGTTTATACTTACAATTTTTTTTTTTTTTTTGAAGAAGTTGGTCACTTGTTTCACAGGATGACAAACTGTTAAAATACCTGCAACATATATTTCGAAGTTCGTATCAGACACATGTGATGGCATTGTTTTAAAAGCGGTGAAGCCCTGCCACAATGTTTCTCTTGAAATGATGCCAAATATTCGATAGATGCACGTGTAGTTTCAACCCTTGCAAGATTATTGTAACGTTATACTTCCTGAGAGTATCAGTACTTACTGAGGAAGGCCCAACATATAGCATATAGAAGGAAGCCTATATGAAAGAAAAAACCCTAATCATGAATAGACTCCCATATATTAGGTCTAAGCTGAAAAAAAGACCTCTAATCCTATACGTGTTCGGGAACAAAAGAAATTTCTTATTTTGATTGGGTAAGAAATAAGGCTTCGAACATATAGAAAAATATTAGGAAAAAACTTTGAAGATGAAGCTGTGACACCATCAACAAAGTTGTATAATTTTCCAGAAAGGGATAGTTTTGAGGTTTTTCCAAGGTTTTTATAGAGGCAAAATACGCTAAAACAACCGGAAGTTCCAGTTCATTGATTCAACTCATTGAAGAACTATGTCAATTTTTAGTTAAAGTTCAAGCACCTATTTCTAGAGCGACTTCATTTGTTGGCTGCACCTGTTTTTGAGATAACACATTATCACAGAGAATCACCGACCCTCCTCTTGCCATGGAATGCTTTCTTATGATAAAATTCCTAATCCGTTTTCAATACCTTACAGTCCACAAACCAAGAGAAATTTTACGTAGTAACACACACATCGTTCTTAACACCCTCTCTATGGAAAAATAGTTTATACAGTACAACAAAGATGAATAGAAGATGCCACCCTGATTGCATAAACTTCGCCAAGCAGCGAACACCAGATTCATGGCATCAGCACCTGTCAAAAGAAATCACCAGGATAACCAGAAAAGCCAGGATGCATTGATGATGACTCGTAGTGTGGCAAGTGTAGTTGAAGAACTCCTGAAGAGGAAGGAGAAATTTGGATGGTCAAAGTGATAATATACGTATAAAATTTACGTCCGTTGAGTTCAGAAGTTTTCAAAATCAAGAACAGAACGGTCACCATCTATCTAGCTAGTGGGAACATCCTCTTTGATTTCTTCTCCTGTTTTCCAGATAATATCTTTCAATCCCGTCGACAAGTTCTTGTAGAACTGCCAATTCACAATAGAAAACATCACAACAGCCGAATGAAAGCGGCGAATATGACATTCATTAAACATTAACTGAATGACGGATAGGGCAGTTTATATTAAACAACACTGACCACTATATGTATCAGGCAAGACAGACAGAGGAGAAACAGAAAATCGACGATAGCTCTGGCCAGCAGTGGTCAGATCTCCACAACAAAAGGACTTAAAACCCAATATACGTCAGGGGCATTAGCTAGTGTGAAATCTTAATAAATGATATTAATGGATTTCTGCTGAATCATGAATTTCACAACTCTAAGCTGTATAACACGCACGAAATCTAGAGGCTGTAACACATGCCCAACATCTATGAAACTGTAGTATCAGTAAATTCCTAAGATGCCACCACGACAATGAGGCACCTTAAGAAAGGCTTCAATGAAGAGTACATAATGTTTTAGCAGCATACCTTGTGGAATTCAAGGGTATCTCCCCGAGACTTGCGCAGTTCAACCATGTACAGAGAAGGAGCCACTTCAAGAATCTGTTTAAAGAGAAATCAAAGAGATTAGCATTGATCAAACAAGCTGACGATTATCATGTAAACTGATGCTGTCCAGGAACAATCAACAGATATCTTTCCCTCTTATAGTCTTATTTACATCATACATACCTCTGTTGCAACAGAAAGCTGGCCCTTCCGCCCAAGTTTCTCGCCTTGTAGCTTCATCTGCAAGCAAATATTGCATTAATATCCTCAAAAAAGAAAAAAAACGAAAAAAAAACCCATCGGTAAGATAGAAGGAATCGTGAACAAAACTGAACCCTTTCAACAGAAACTGAGTAAATACCTTTTCCTCTTAAAAGCCATTTCCGCATTGGCAAATACTCAGGCACCACATAGCAATTAGGACAGATGTCGAGGAACTAATTCTACCAAAAATCCGAATTGATGATAATAGACTCATTATATTATTTGAATCTCACTGCTCCGCACTTAGGCTTTGCGTGGACTATACTGACCCAACACAAACCAAGTGCCACACAAACACCGCCACCACAAACACAACAACAATTGGGGGATTCGAACTCGTGACCTTACTGTCATACCTGCTCTGGTATCATATCGTGGAACCACTCTACCAAAAGTCTGAACTTATGATAACAGACCCCATTATATCATTTGTATCTGAACAACAGACAACAATGATAGCTATCTCAAATCAAACCACTTTGAAGCCAATAATTGAAAGTATAGTGCCACACTGAATTGCCATGAACTCTGCCCTGAAGCAAGAGAGACCTATGGTTCTCTGTAAAACTGTATTTGAGGGTTTCTACAATCGCCCAAAATAACGAAGAAACAGTGATTAAAAAGCATTACAACAGAAGAGAATGAGTCACATACAGAGAATGCAAGACACGGTCAATGTACCTTAAAATTATTTTTCTTCACACCAAATCCTAAAGGTGTAGCAGTTTCTTCAATTTTTGAGATAATCTCGTCAGCAGAGCATTTGGATGTAAATCTCGTCTCCCGTTTAACAAGTCCCTAACAAGGAGCACCACTAGATCACAATTAGTCTCGATGAAGTGATGCACATAGAGAAATAACATAGCAACTTCCCAATCTGCCTTTTGCATCAAGCCCAATAAACCAACTCATTGATTGCCATATAAAAGCAGAGGCTGAGACAAACAGGCAGTTCAAGACAAATAAGCAGATAATCCTACTGAATTACATGATCTTAGGAAATACTCTCTCCGTCCCACAAAAGATGCAACAATACGTAATTTGCACCATTATATATGTATGAATACAAGTCTCGTTTTCATATCAAATCATGTCTAATCGTTCTGGAACATGTATTAGGTTGAAGTACGTAGCATGTTTCACGATAAATTTACAAAATACTATATTTTATCGTTGTTGCATGCGTGTTAAATTTTACATCGACACGCGTGCCAGGTCAAATTGTTGTATCTTTTGCTGGAAGGAGGGAGTACTATTTAACTTCCTGGAAAAAAAAGTCATGCAAACATACCATTTGCTTTTCAAAAAGGATGCCGAGGTTAAGACCCTGAGATGTAGATATAAGCTCAAACGCATTCATAGAAGCAGGTGTCGTATGCAGTGGAGGGCGTTGTTCCCGACTCTCCACGACAAGATTTCCAGAAAGCTGTTCTCCAGTAGTTACATCAAGTAGATCGATGCATTTTAACCTTGTTAGACATATTGGAAGAATGAGTATAGATACTGTGCAAATTAGCTATCATAAAAATCTTACCATCGACTGTTCAAAAACATCATCTACATCATCAGGCCTGAAATCTGGTTCATCAAAAATCAGTGGCTTATAGCCCTTCTTGAACCATTCGTTGTCAATAACTTCGGCAATTGTAATACGCTGCAACCATCAACCAAGTACGACAAGTTTGCAGTTACTGTGGTGGAGAGATGAGTATACAAAATTTGAGGAAAGAGAGTAACATACTGTAGTGGGATTAGGGTCAAGGATTCTTTTTATCAACTTCTTGGCACTCGAAGAGAACCACGGTGGACAGCTGAAGTCCGCCTTGTGTATCTGCAAGAAGGTGGCTTTCACTGGAACAAGTTCCAAATACATGTATCCAATGACAAATCAATCTGACGACAAACAGAATGAAAAATATTCCTGCTGGAAAAAGAACAAATGGACATTCCATAGTCGTTGTAGAAGAGATTTCTCCATGTTTTCCCCAGATTTGAGAAATGGGAAACAGAATAGAGTCTCTCGTCTTCATAGAGCAACATAGCTCTTCTTAATCAAAAGCTTCAAAGCGACAGTTTCGACTTGGAGAACACTAGTTCCTCGAAATTCATAAAATCTTATAGAATACAAAAGAAAGTTTCTTAAAAATATCCTTCAGACTTCAAAGCTCACCATTTTTCATTTGCACTAACATGCCTATTTGCCATAGTGCCATAGCTTAACATGCCTAACTCGAATATTCGATCCATCATATGAAGGCTTAACATCCCTATTTGCCATGCTGTCACAGCTTCTCAATCCATATCCAAGACACGTATGATTTGCACTTCCCTCTCACCAGGAGGAAAAATGAAATACATATCCTGTGACATCACTACACTATTTTCTCGGTAACTTTTGATAACCCAAGAGAAATAGTGGATATGAATCACCTATAACACATTAAATGCAATAGAGCTCTCACCAGCATTTGCAGTAGACCAGCGACCAACATACTCATGGAAGAGAAACCTGAGCAACCTCCTAGCTCTACACTAAAGCACCAAATAACTCCATTCCAAATTTTATATGAGATGCCCCCTGGTAGGTAGGGAAGAAAAATAAGAGGCATTCACCTTAAAGTCTTCCTTTTGGATCCATAACAAAATTATACATACTTCATACTGGGGGCGTTGTAAAGTGTAACAGTTAACAAAAGCAAAGTTGTCATCCACCGACATCCTTTCTTCAAATAGGTTACAACAATGACAGTGGGCAGCCTCAACAAAAATAGCAGTTATAGTATTAGCTGACCTTCTTGTATAGTGACATAAGGTTGGAGTCTTCAAAAGGCAGATATCCAGCCATGAGAACAAAAAGGATCACACCGCATGACCATAAATCAGCTTTTGCACCGTCATACCCTTTGTTGTTGATCACCTGCAGAAGAAGCCTATTATAACCATTGGAAGCTAAGATAACCTGTGACTGAAGCAATCAGATTGCACAAAAAAATTGTACCTCTGGGGCCACATAATTTGGTGTTCCACACGTTGTGTGTAGTAGCCCGTCATCCTGAACCAAAATATTGAGTGATTGGATTTCAGCTTGTTTTGACGATGGCATTGGAAACATACACAAAAAGAAGCACTGCAAGTCTACGAGACAAGCTCTAACAAGTGGATTCCAGCAAAAAATTTATTTAAGGAATTCTTCCACTCACTCGAACTTGCTGAGCTAGTGCGCTCAATCCAAAATCGGAAACTTTTAAGACTCCATTGGCATCCAATAACAGGTTCTCTGGCTGCACAAGCATAAAAGGGTTCAAATTGGACCCAAAAGTAAAAGGCAAAAAACGACAAGCAGCGGTATGTTCAAGGGCTGAACCCACAAAATGTTACTGTAGTTGAGGGATAAGTAACTACCTTTAGATCCCTATGGAAAACACCTCTACTATGGCAGTAATCAACAGCATTAATCAACTGCTGAAAGTACTTTCTTGCATCATCTTCTTTCAATCTGCCTTTGCTAGCCTGAACAGACGCCAATTGCCCAGTTAAATATTATTCAATGTTCAGACATTAAGCTCGTGATCAATGGATATAATTGTTGCATGAAAAATCAAAGGCAGAAAGCCATCTTACAATTTTGTCAAAGAGTTCCCCACCAGTGACAAACTCCAGGACAATATATATCTTTGTCTTACTTGCCATTACCTAAAATCAACACTTTGCACAAGTGAAAACCCAAAACAAAGGCATAGGAAAGAAAAAAGAGCACTAAGGAAGTCCGTAGAGGTCAACTCACACGAAAGCCAAGTAATTTGAAAAATAGTAAATAAGAGCATCTCAAATGACAACGTACAGATAGTGACTTAATCTGCATCATCCGACTAACCTCGTATAGACGAATGACATTAGGATGTCGGATTAGCTTCATGGTTGAAATTTCACGTTTTATCTGCAATGGAAAATCAATATACATCATGAAAACAGGGTCAAATCAATAGCTAACATATGTTGCAGCCATGTTCATTCAACTGTTCTTTCAATTATCCATATGAAACTCAATTGCACTAAAATCTAAGGTCAGCAAACGTAAAGTTTGGCATACAAACAACTTGAGTATGCGCCATATGCAAGAAACTGAATAGAATCAAGAGCACTACAATGAAATGAATCAATGAAATTAGAGATCAAATGGCAGTAAAATCACAATAACTGATGCAGGCACCGCTCCACAACATATAATCCATGAGGGTAAGTGACTCACACAGCCAAAGATCACCAACCAAAAAGAGAACCAAATACCAAACACCCCAAAAACTATTTCTCCCATCCAATATTCACCAAGAGCACTCAATCCAATCAAAATTCACTTCTGATTTCTCGTTCCCCATTAAACAGTCACCAAGCTAGCTACTTGCATGCCAAGGAAATCTGACCACAAATCCAATCAGTCAAATGAAATAACACAATCAAAATTCACAATCCTTTTTAACAAATTCCAATCAACTCCGACTAAAAGCTATACACAACCAAAACGACCCCCAATAGTCAACCAAGGCGCGATACCTGATTGATCATCTTGTGTTTAAGAACCTTCTCCTTATCCAGAATCTTAATAGCAACATTCTCCCCAGTCACAGTATTCCTCGCGAACTTCACCTTAGCAAACGTCCCTTCCCCCAACGTCCTCCCCAGCTCATACCTCCCAACTCTAGTCCTCGTCCCGCCGCCTCCGATGCCGCCGCCACCGCTGCTGCTGCTCCCACCACCACCACCACCACCACCACCAACACCACCGTTGAAACCCTTAGACGCCATTTCTTCCCCCTCAAAATCCCAGCTATTTGTTAATCTTTTGCAAGATTTTGTGAGTAATCAATCAGTTAACGATAGCTTTTATTATAGCCTCTTCTTCTTACAAGGTTGCCAAACCCGACTCTTTGCAACCCTCATCCTCTCCCCTCTCTCTGCCCCTTTTCTACACTGAATCGACCGAGATTGGGTCGATCACGAGATACCCAGATGAAATCTAGATCGTTGGATGAGGAATTGGGGTCGAAGAAACGCCATATGATCAAAATCGAAACTTTGCTGTGATTTTTTTGGTGGGGAAGATGGGGTTTCGATGGAAAAAGGTGAATGCTTTGACGATGAGAAATGCCGTCGGGTGAGATTGGGGATGTGATGTGGGGTTGAATTTTGTCGAGGTGGCGTGGCGTGGCGGCACATTATTGAAGTAAAAAAAATGGTTTCTTTTAGGTGATATTTTTGTGATATGGATAGGATAATGTTTTTATGGAGTGGTAGGTGAATTGTGATGTTTGTTTGGGTTCCAAACTATCTCGTTACAGTAAAGACATAGGACAATAGTTATATAGTGTACACAATGATTTTTGTGACGATAAGGATGATACTAGATGTCCAGTAACTGTCATAGCTATCAAAAATGGATCGAACCAAGATCCCGATTAATGAATCACTGGTTCAACCGACCGAATCAACGATTCAATTATTTTGACATTATTTGATACATGTTAATGTTAATATATTATTTTTGATCACAATATATATTTATAAATCTTGTATAAGTAAATATTTAACTTAGATAAGTTATATGTATTTTTTAAAAGTTTTATGAATCTTTTTAAGAAAAATTTTGCTTTTCGATTCAACCATTCAATTATTTTTATCCGGATTTGATCAAATTCAATCCGAATTGATTTCGAATCAGAAAAAGTTCATCGGAACTACCGACCCATAATGGGGGATTCGATCACTATGATGAAGCTATGTGGGGGGCTTAGAACTAAACAATTAAGGTCAATAAGAAAACGGAGAGTTTTGATTTTAGAGTGATCCAAGCACGACCAAGTAAATGGTCCAGCTAATCGACTATTTAACCCCTTGTGCGTGGTCCAAAGTCTGAATATTTTCTATAGCCGCATTGACAAACACTCGGAGATAACACAAATTAGTTTGTGCATCCCGTGCATATACACATGATAAATATAAATGGATTAGTTTGCTGTCAAATTTTCAAGTAGATAAAAGATGAGGTTAACAAAAAAAAACTGATGAGATTTTAAAAAATTTATTTAAAAATATATATTTTATAAGATATATAAAGATTTTTTTCAACTTATATGATATTTATTTTATTCCAAAGAAAAAGATATTATTAAATGACTCGATTATCCGATAAATAATTCGCTTCATAAAAATAAATAGTTAAATTTAAAATATCTAATAAAACTACAATCTTTTCCATTTTCATTTAATATATACACCCTTCGTATTGGATAAATTACGATATGTTGACTTGATACGACTATTAAGGAATGGATTGACTTTAGAAATTTTTATCAAAATGACCTCATTTGTATAATAAATAGATGAATAGTAATAATTGTGAGTGAATAGATAAAGTAAATGTGAAAATTGTGAATGAATGGAGAGATAAAAAATAATGATAAAGAAAATAATTTGATATAAAATAAGGATATTTTAAATTTTTTGACAATAAAAATTTATTAATTTAGAAAATATAGTGATTCATGTGAGATATTTAAATTTAATAATATGTTATAATTTATCATAGAGTAATATAAACAAGTCATTAATAGTGTTAGGGATTACGTTACCTTGTGTTTTCAAGCTGACTTTGAGCCACAATTAGCAAGCCGATTGACTTTCTATTTTCATCATGTTCTACATACCAACTAGTTATTTCTTGTTTTATTAATTATCTATTGATCATATAGCATAATATTTATTATCAGTTAGTTATATTATCAATATATTAGACAACTCACTTTCAAATAAAATAAAATAATATTGATTCCCTAGACCATTTTAACTAGCATTGTTTATGTTATTATCAATAATAAATAACAATAATTACAATCGTAATAAATTTAAAACTTTAATATTACTAATTCAAAAAATTATAAATTAACAATATCATAATAAAATTATTTTTTTGATAAAACATAAAATTCGTTTGTCTTTGCATGCATCATAAAAATTATACAAAAGTATTAGTACTATATAAACATCTCAACATAATATAAAAAATAAAAATTATGTAAATTTGCACAGAAAATGTATATATAAAATCTATTGTGTGATTTAATAAAAAACTGAATGCCTAATAAAAAACACTATATTATTATCTCCGTCCTATGAAAAATAAAATACTTTAATTTTTGATATTATTATTCAGCATGTATTTTGATGAGCTTCATTTTATCATTAGACGACATAAAAATAAAATTTTTTATAATCCAAGTTATACAAAAAAATATCATCAATATTACACGAAACATTTATATAAAATATCGTTTAATCATCTCACAAAATAAATTAAAATTCATCTTGATATATATTACGAATGGTCTTAAGAAATCATGAGAAAGTTTGAAACGTTTAACAAGTGCTCTTTTTGTTTGGCAAGCACTATTGCTTGATCAAATCAAAAACAAATATGAAAATTATAAATCAATAATAGCATGTTTTTTCTTAGTCACTAGATGATTATACGGATGACTTATCATTTTTTTAAATGATATTTTGTATTAAAATAAATCAATTTTTTTAAAATTAGTAAAGAGTATATAGATATTTTTTTATAAACTTATTTAATATAATTTCGTGATAACATAATATGATTTCATTTTATGATATAAAAATTAAACATATAATTCTGAACTTCAAAAAAATCATATATCATCATTCATTATTTTAAAAGAATTAAATCTTATTTTTTCCTCAATATATTCTAAATGAAATCCAAAATTTGACGAACGGCCCAATCTTCACGGCCCAAAGTCACGTAACGCAAGTCGCCTCTGCCCAACACTAAAACCCCAAAACCCTTTCGCCGTCACCGGCGAACCACCGCCGCCCACCACCTCACTACCTAAACCGCAAACAGACTCCCCCTAACCCCATCACGGACTCTGCGCCGGCAATGGGGAAGCCGGAGACGGAGGCGGAGCCGAAGAAGCAACCGGTGCTCGCTTGGATTCGTAACCCCGTCGACTGCACTGAATTCAACGATTGCCCCCTCGATCTCGTCCCTCGCCTCGATCCCCGGTAATCTAATTGGATTGCATTGGACTAGACTGGATTTGATTTATGTGTGTGTGACTGTGTTGTGTTTCAGGCTGGCGGAGGTTTTGAAGACGAAGCTGAGGATCAGTTCTCTGTTTCCAGTGCAAGTTGCGGTGTGGCACGAGACGATTGGACTGGGCTTGTTTGAGAGGGATATTTGTGTTAATTCGCCTACCGGGAGTGGGAAGACTCTGGCTTATGCGTTGCCGATTGTGCAAATGTTGGCGAATTCTTCGGTGAGGAGTTTGAGGGCTCTGGTTGTGCTGCCGACTCGTGATCTTGCCTTGCAGGTATGGATTCTTTTTTTACTAGCTTATTGTTAAGAGTCACGGAGATGATCTCATGAGATGGATGGTAACACTAGGAATGTAGCATCCTCCATGACCTTGTAGATGGTATATGGGCTTATGGCTGCAGGGTGTTGCCTATATTTAAGCTCGGTCAGCTACCTTTAAAGTGAAACACTTTGCTATCAGCTTTTTTCGACCTTCACATTGAAGCTACACCATAAAATTTATCATCTTGATGCATTATGAAGCAAGACCCACAATAGCAAGTCCTAGCACATAGATAGCTTTTTCATTTTGACCTCTCATGTCCTTGTATATTTCAGGTGAAGGAAGTCTTTGCTGCCATTGCACCAGCTGTGGGGTTATCTGTTGCTTCCGCTGTCGGGCAATCTTCAATTGCTGAGGAGATTGCAGCTCTAACCAAAAGATCAATGCTTGACACGTGTGCATGTTATGATGATGCTGATGACCATTTCTCAAAATCTCAAAGTTCAGTGGACATATTAGTTGCAACTCCAGGAAGGCTTATGGACCATATTGGTTCTACAAAAGGCTTTACACTTGAGCATCTAAGATATCTTGTAAGTAGTGATTGATTTCACTTTACATGATTGGGAAAATGACTGGTTACTACATGAAGGTCTTGGATGGTTATGGTTTGGATGAAAATTTATAACTCAGTCAACAGTTGATGAAGAAGGCATTTCTTGATTTAGTTGATATTTTTATGAGGCAGAAGATTAACGATAGCTGTACTAGTAGAATATCTGCAGAATTTGTAATTGATAGTAGGCTACTTCTCCAATGATAGGACTCATGGAAAAAGTGAAAGAAGAAAACAGATTAATTTACTTTGTTAGAATGATAAATAGGCACAAATGACGATGGTGTGTAAAGATAGACAAGAAGACATTATTTGAATTTTTCATTTAATTAGTTTCTTTTCTAATTATCTAAAGGGATCCAGTCTGTGGCATTGTTAGAATTTTAAGGTTATCAGTTAACTGCTGCTTCTTTTTTCATTGAAGGGCAAAAAAGGGTGTTGTAGCATTTCCTTCTGTTCTTTATCTGCTTCGGAACCGTTGTTTAAACTTCCATAAAATAATTGTACGCTGATAGATTCGTTTTACCAATACCTCAGGTTGTTGATGAAACAGACCGATTGCTGAGGGAGGCCTATCAGTCCTGGTTGCCTACTGTAGTTAAGCTGACTCAATCAAGTGATGCATTTTCTGATTCTCACTCTGATGCTTCCTTTCTGTCAGCATTTGGTTCCTTTAAAACTATAAGGAAATGGTAAACTCTTATTGTTCCTATGTGGTATTTCTTTGAAAGTAGTATAATTCTACTTTTTTCTCGTCTGAAGAGTTGGCTGTTTTTTTTTATATGTATGTATCTGAAGAGTTGGCCACTTGCGTTGCTGTCTGTGATTTACGATATGCTCTATTGAGGATAAATATTGTTTTCTTGAGCATTAGTGATCTATTAATTTCAGGGACTAGACCTCGAAAAATGTTTTATCATATATCTTAAGAGGAAAATGAGTAAATGGTCGACTCCATACCAAGGAAGGAGCAGTGTCTTCTCCCTGAAGTGGTGAGGTCCAGTCAATACTCCTGCTCTGACCGAGCTAATGCTCTGCCCACAATTCTCCTCTCATCTCTTTGTCGTTCGGTGTAAGAGACGGTTCCCACAGTCTGTACCGCAATCCAATATCTTAAAATGAACCAGTGCTCCTCCTCCTAATATATAAGTCAAGATCTGTTTGTAATTTAGTATTGGCATGGTGTTAACATTGTTTTAATTAAGTGATGAATTTGAATGATAGCCCGCTCTTAACAGCTGTTACATTTTTGCTGTAGTGGAGTTGAAAGAGGGTTTAAGGACAGACCTTATCCCAGGCTAGCTAAAATGCTTCTCTCTGCTACTTTGACCCAAGATCCAAGCAAACTAGCCCAGCTCAATCTTCATCACCCTTTACTCATTACAACTGGACAAGAGCGCTATCGGGTCCCTGAGAAACTTGAATCGTTTAAATTGGTTCGTTTCTAGTAATTTTGGTGTTATTTCTTGCTATTTATTCTGCTGAGCTTCTTTTTTGTTTTGTCTAGTTTTAATTGTATTAATATCTTATCAATGAATATTTGTATGTTGTGCCTCTAAAACGTTGAGTGCTCTTGATGTCACATAGCACGCTGTTGGGAATATGGGATTAACTTTCCCTGAGAGGAAGGGCTGCCTTTTTTACTAGTGTAGAGAGCGACACAAGGTTCAGGTGGTGGCACAGTGATCAATGGCAAAAAATAGTTCTTACATGTGAATAAGAAATAATAGGTGCTGGAGATCAGCTGTGAACGGATAAGATCTGAGAAATAAATCACAGATGACTAAGTCTTCCATGAACTGTTGTCCTCATAATAGATGTGTTTATGTCCTTCACATAATCAATGAATGCAGGTTTGCGAAACTGAGAAGAAACCGCTCTTCTTGGTGGCACTTCTACAAAGTTTAAATGGAGAGAGGTGTATTGTGTTCACATCATCTGTAGAATCAACTCACAGACTTTGCATGTTACTCAAGCTTTTTGGGGATTTGCATGTCAAGATCAAAGAATACTCTGGTCTTCAGCATCAACGTGTGAGGAGGTATGTCATTTTAGCACAGTGAGTTAATATTCCTTGTTGCCTAGAGTTTGTGAGGTCGCATATGACTTATGATTGAGATGATTTCAATTTAACGTATGAGGAGTGAAACTTAGAAATGTTATTTATTTGTAGCAAGACGCTTGAGGCATTCCGTAAAGGGGTTGTGCAAGTCCTCGTTTCTTCAGATGCGATTACACGAGGAACGGATATTGAAGGAGTGAGAAATGTGATCAACTATGATAAACCACCTTATGTGAAAACTTATATTCACCGTGCTGGGCGGACAGCAAGAGCTGGCCAAGCTGGGCGGTGCTTCACATTACTAAGTAAAAGTGAGGTATGCTCCTCCTCTGGTTGACGTATCAATTAGACTGCATTTTATTTTGTTTTTTCATGAGTATCTGAAGTTTAAAATATCATTCATGGGCTGCTAGCCTGCTAGGTAATGGCGAATCAATTCCCTGATAGATATTTAGTATTTTCATGCTAGAAAACTGAATTCTCTGTGAAAAATATTGTGGAAATCCGAATCCCTAAATTTTGTAGAATTTGCTGTCTCATAGAAGCTATCTCATAAGCCTTTCAACTTATGACCGTATTGTTAAAAATTCCAAGTTTGGGCTGGAAATGAAGTTAATCGTGTTTCGTATCCTCAACAAGAAGTCGGAAATAAGAGTCTGGTTTTAGGTCCTAAGTGCTGTATAGAAGCTCCATTCTCTTTGTCATTTGCTTCCTTTTCTCCTTTTCCAGGTTAAAAGTTTTGAGAAGCTGTTACAAAAAGCAGATATAAAGTTGTGGACGGACTACACTTTACCCTCTGGCTCTGTTAATGCCCTTGAACCCCTGTATAGTTCTGGTAAGCATTATATACCTGATTATATTTGTCATATAAGGTTTATAAAAAGCAGATATTAGTTTAAAAAAGCCGATATTAAGTCTTGGTAATTTTGGGATTTCCTCCTTGATAACTCTGGAACAGTCTTAAGGTTGTAACTGAAAAATGATACTAACCAAAACGGAGCGTGGGTACATATACTCATATACACGCATACATAGAGCAAGGATCTCTTCCCTGCATATTGACATGCCAATCAAAGAAGACATAAGTTTCCATCAAGAGCTGATTTATGAAGTAATGTAAAAATTAGGTCAACGAGCTAGCTTTCAAAGGTTCCACGGAAGAGCATTAGTCTCAAAGGATTTTAAAAAATAGCGCTATGTTATTTTTATGAAAATCGTAATGTTTATCTAACTACCCTTTGAAGTTGGGACAGATGTTGAAAAATGAAATGATGTTGTGTTGTGATATTGCAGCCCTGGAGAAGCTGAAGGAGAACGTAAATGCAGAAACATCTAAAAAGCGCAGGTTTAACCTCAAATCAACAGGACGTAGCAGTGGAAGGTGTCATAGGTCCTAAGCATAAGTTTCTGCTTTCCGACAAAATACTCGCTCCGTGGTGCATTGTGTCGAGGCAACTGTAACTTTCCTGAGCAGGAGGGAGATCCTGAAGCCTTTGATCCAAGGAACTATTATTTAGATTATAGAATTATTGGACCACTCTGTCACAAAATCAGTTCTGTAGGCATTGTTTTGATTGGCAGTAGCTGCACTTCGAGCTTTGATTGGAGTACATTAGCTGTGTGTGATAATCAGTCCGCATTACAGGCGCCTCTGTTTGATGTTAATCTTGTACGTTCCTTTCTGAATTTAATTTAACTGAAGCAAGCTTGTCATCAATTTTGAAAGTGTATTTATATTCAGATTTCCCTGACTGAACTCAAAATTCATCCTGCAAATGAAGTATTTTAAGTGAGAAACAGGTGCTCTGAGTATTACATCAAAGCCATCGGATTCATATGAGCAAAACTAAACTGAGTTACATCACTTCTCCCTCACAACTCAAAGTTTATATAGTCCCTCTGATCACAATTTTAGGTCGCATTTCGCGAGCAGAGCTTTGATGATCCAATTGCACAAAACCTTTTTGTCGTCCTCTTCACCAGGATGAATACAGATTGAGATTTTCATGCTACTGGAAGTTACATGTATGAAGCAATTACGCTACACATCTGTCGGACCTAACTGCTTTTAACTACAACCTATCAAATATACTTCCATATATCATGCCAACAAAATTCGGACCTAACTGCTTTTAACTACAACCTACCAAATATACTTCCATATATCATGCCAACAAAATTGCCCAACCTATTCAGAATACTTGCGTCTGCGGCTGAATATGTCTCATGCACCAACTTCACCGATTCAGACAATCGATACAACAAATTAATCAAAGCGATTACTTCATTCCTCTGAAGCTCTACCTGAAATATCACATGCAGAACCCAACATGTCAGACTCAGGAGTCGTAGTCTTAAACAAGACAGTTCACTGAGGAGAGGAATATGAAGAAGGAATTGCCAATACAATCATACCAGACATTTCTTTCGGGCACCAAACACATGATGATATTGAACAAGATATAGCAACTGGAAGTAGGTAGTAAAAGTAACACAGCAACTTAAGCAATCTTAATTTTCCTGAGGGGATTCAAATCAGTCGTCCTAACTCCTAACATTATACGTTTCCATTAACTGAAACCCAGGTTGCACATAGCATATCGTACAAGAAAGCAGACAAGTGAATCCTAAAAGGACGACAAGCCTTGACACTTTAATCAATGCACTAAAAGGAAATTATAAGATGAATCATAAAGAAGTACAATGAAACTAGCCTTCTGTCAATCATCTAATTCTCGGTCTTAATGTTAGCTTATGAGACACAAGGGATGACCCAATATATATAACCTACACAAGAAAACAGCCCACCATCAAGGCAAGAGAACTTACGGCGGGTCCTGTATCACCGGGGCCATTAACAGAGAAGAGAATCTTCAAAGCTGTACCCAGTCCAAGAATTTGAAGCTTCCCCCAAAGCCGGCATTTTTCACAACCAACACAGTCCATCAATGCACTGAGATGAAAGGGTTATGAATCAGGGACATAACACAAAACAAAATCGAAAGTAGCAGCTCTCTCTCTTTAAAATTCGGGTGAAAACATGCAACCCTTCAGAGATTAAAACCCGCAGCTGCAACACTAGAAAGGAAATAAAATTGGTCTGCAATTAGATGAAAGCAATTTAGCAGTAAGAACCTTATGTTTCTAAATTGCATTTGAATTTGCTGCTTCAACTCAGGTCCACCTTGGCCTTTCCACAGTTTGGCCTCATCGAAAGGAATTGGGCATGCAGCTTGTAAATTGGGATTAGAGAGTAATTTTATCATCAAAGACTTGGTCTTCAAGTCATCTTCGGGGTTTCCTGTGTCGTATTCTGCTTGTTCCAGGTATTTAGCGGCCTACAGTTGCTCAGAATTAGCTTATGAAGTAGGAGCTGAACATGACAAAAATAATACAACCTAATACTTCCATTATATTAAGCTAATAACGAATAGCTGCTAATGCATATTTCAGCAGCTTGAACTCACCTTCATTACAGCTCGAAGCACGAAAAGAAAAGTGAAGTGCAAGTTTTGAACACGATCAGGGTGACTCAACACACGATCATACAGCAAGCTGAGGTTTTTACCCCACTGAGGAAAAAGAAAAAAGAAAATTCGATCAAGTAAGACATGGTAATTACAATGAGATAGGGGGAAAAGGAGTAAAAAAAAAAAAAAAAAAAGCAAAACAGCTCGGCAAAGTGTGAAGGAAAAATGTTGAGGGCTTTATCTTAATACTTAATCTTACAATTGAACTCAGTGTTAGTTCCCAGTTTCCACCATCAAGAATTTAATTATCATCAAAGCACAAACTGACTGACACTTACATAAACAAGTGCAGTATGTCAATGGACAAATTTAAAAACATTTCTCGTACTACATAAATATAAGGGAAAATGGAGTACGTGTCATGACATAGGTATGTCTATTGAAAAAATGAATGGTTAAGATTAAAAGATAATATTCTAATCTCAATCCTTGATTTCTTTGTTTTAATCTCAAACGTTTATTTGTTACTAGACACACCTATGTCATGACATGCACTCCCTAAGTCATAAATTTAATCGACTACAAAAATGTCGTGTAATTGAAGCAGTGCCCAAAAAGATAGCTGAAAAGAAAATACTACAAAAGGTTAACGCAAACACTGAAAAAACATATGAAAAGAGCACCTCAGAGGAAGGAAATGCATTTATCTAAAGGGGGGAAAAAAACTCAGAGATAAAAGTACTTAGGCATCTCAAAGTAAGCACCAGAAGCAAACAGAGAACTAGTGTACTGCCGCACTTCAATTATCTTATTGAATCCAATCACCAGTAGCAATGATTCTACTAGGCTGCTACCAGAAGATTTACCAAATTGCTAGCTTCATCCAGGAGATAATCAGCAGCTATGTGGACTGAGATGGAAGAGTGCAGGCCTGATATCAACTTGTACAAAATCTTTTTCTCCGGACAAGATTCACCATCAGCATCTGTTGAAATAAACAGCAGAGGAAAATGAATAGTTGCAACTTGCAATTACAAAAGCTAAGCCGTAATACAGTATTCCCTGTTTCACTCAGAACGGAACAACGAGTTTTCTAAAGTTTTGTGTTAACTATTATCAGTTTTAAACTTCTAGATGATAAAAAATAAAATAGTCATGAAACATAATTGCATATACATCAAAATTATTTCTCCATCGGTAAGCCCAACCCCATCCCTCTTCTACCCTTCTCTCTATGATATGTAGCTCAATTTCCCAGTCTCCAATTATCTATTTGAAGACATTGACGAAAACTATGTGCAACTTTGCATGAAATCATGTATCACGCACCAACACCAAGTAAAACAAGAGTATCAATTCAGAACATCATGAGCAAATTCAATAAGAACTCAAGGTGAAACAAAATCACTGGGTAAGCACTTTCGCCAGATAAAAAAAATCAGAGTTGGAACAATATACACTGGCTACTTCAATGGGCTGCAACATCTGAAAAGAGCTGAAAATCGTTCAGGTGAACCACAATTGTCTGTTTTTTTTTTTTTTTTGGTGTTGCGCTCTTACTTTTTAAATCATAGGCTGTATTATAAAATACTGACACAACTTAAGAAATGCACAAACAAGTATTTTCTCATCATGCAATAAACAGGAAAACCGATATATAACCAACACCAAAGGTAAGCATGCAAAATTGTGTTACTAATATCAGGAGCCAAAAGTAAGCAGCCAATTTGAGATGGAAGGAAAACACTGTACAAAGAGTCGCATAATAAAGAAGATAGTTGCATGGTCCATGATCCATCTGTTCTCAGACAAGGGACCAAATCTTACATGCACAATGATCCAATAAGATGAGAGAAAAACAAGAACTATAATGCAACTTTGATTTTCTACGAGTGCATAAGCCATTGATACCAAAAACTGACAAACCTCACATTTTGGACAGTTCTCTGCATAAATAGCCTCCCATATCCTCCTAGCAGATGGGCCAGTGTAGCCAGTATACCGCTCGGGGTTCAACAGAAGATTCACATATGTCATATCCTCTGCAAATGAAATAGGACACTAAGCATCATCCAGAGAGTCTGAGAACCCTGAAATATAAATTATGATGTCCTGGCACACAAATCTTCACACCAGATGAAAACTCATATTGTTTTGCTATTCTAGACAGGACGAATATGTGCAGACATCATGTCTTCCACATGCTGGAAAAGAAAAGGAGACACCAAAAGGGATGAAGCGCACCATTATCTGTCTCATCGTCATTTGTCCATGGATTGTCTACCTCCCTCCAGCCTCTGAAAGACTTTGTATCCAGACTGCGATCTACAACAGCCTGTGGCTTCCCCTCTTGACAAACAGGATTGTCAGCCAGAAGGCCACGGCCTGGGGGCTGCTTGAATATTTTCGGGAACTCATTCTCCGGACATTCACAAACACTACAATCTCGCAGACGGCACATACCATCATCAGGCCAGAAAGGGCAATCACACCAGAGCTTAACCTGAGGTGTAGCAAATGGGAAGGACCAGAGAAACATTTTAGTATCATCCAAGTCAAGAACAAAACGAAGCCACAGTCAGCACTAGACAATCTCAATCTGAATTCCTGGTGTGATGGTGGCACAGGCAATTCAGGATTTCCACTGGACTTCTCCATTTGTGGTTTTCGCCTAAGTTAAAAAAAAAAAGTGAAAAGATTCTTTCGAACACTTCACACTTTTAAAGAAAACTATGCAGCCATCATATGGAATAATCCATTATACGAATTACTGCAGACTATATTAGGTCTGATCATGGTCCAAGGAGATATGGCTACTACAAACGATAATTGATGACTCCAACTGAGATGCAACAGAGACAAAGTTGAGGAACTCTTTTCCTCCATTTTTTTTCTACATTATATTACGGATTTCAACAGTGGCAAATCGGACAATGCGCAAAAACTATGGAAAAACCTGAAAAGCAGATGAACAGAGAACGAATCACTCACCTTGAAGTATCGGAAAAAAGGTGTGGTCACAAGCTGTTGAAGCATAGGATACAACACAGCCCCATTGAGCCTATGAACAGTTCCATAATCACAACAACAATCCTCCACAATCGCACTATAGTTGTGCGCATCCTACAAACACACAAAAACCCATCAAACCTAACATCAATTCACAAAACCCAATAGCAAAAAGACCCAAATTTTCTACCAATTCAACACAACCACAAACCCTAAACATAGGATTAGAACGAATAAGCAAAAATCAAACCCTAATCCGACTACCTGGGAACATGGGCAGGGTTTATCTCGGAATTGGAGAGGAAGAAAAGCGAGGGAAATGGCGATGACGACTGCGACGACTGAACCCAACGCCCACCCCGATCGCCTCCCTTCATTCTTCTTCAATTTTCCCATCAGCACAAATCGAACCCAAACCAAACGATTCGGCCGAGTACAGGAACAAAAGGATTCAAATGCAGCCAAAAAACTGGTGGGTTTTTGTTGAATTGAATTTTTACGATACTTAAAATTGAATTGAATGAATCAATGGCTGTTTTTTACATGAAGGAGTTGGAGAAAACGAAGGAGAAGAAACTGATGAGAATGAATGAAGAATGACCAGAGAATGGTGTGATATTAAATGGAAGAAAGAACCATAAAATTCAGAGAGTTGGGAATTAAATGGGTTGGTCAACAAATAAGAATGGTGTCAGCCAACCTATCAGATCACAGAATTATAAAATCGCAGCCCCCTGTTGTGTTGCGTGGCACACGGGTTCTCTATTTACCGTTTGCCGTCAGAATAGATACAGTGTCCAGATAGAACCGGAGTCGTAGAGAATCCATATTATCACTTCGGTTTCGGGCTAATGATGTATTTCCTCGATCCAATATAGTCATTTTCCTCCTATAAAAAAATATTTTAATTTATTACGAATTTATGTGTTATTGAATTTATGTAAAATTTGATAAAAAAAATTTCTTTTTTTATGATAATGAGATTTACTATAATAATTATGAAAATAGATAATGAGTATATTATAATATAATGATCATTTTGTTATATCTTTTTATATGAAATAGTTACTAAATATAATGTGTTACATATATTTTATTTTGGGACAATCGAAATAAGCAGGTGTTGTTTATATTATGAAACGGATTTTGAGGAGTTTCGTTATTCATCTTAACGACGTAAAAAAATTAAGTCATTGGCTCAGGTTGATATACATAATTTAATTATCATTACTGTTTCATGATAATTCTATATAAAATGATATTTGATCGTACTGCAAATGATTCAAAACTTGAATAATTTAGCACCATGAATATCACTATTGATCCTTAACAAGGCATAATAACCCTATTCTCCTTTCCCTTTCTATACACCAAGTTATAGTCGTAACCCATCAACTTGTGGCCATTTATGTTGATTGGTTGAGGTTATCCTTTACTGAAGCAAATACTTTAAGCTCTGATGGTTAGTTAGAGGGAGTTAACATTTTTTCTTTATACCTAGGGATAATTATTGCATTTTGGCGTTGTTCTTAACTTGAACTTTCACACTTGGATACCAAAATGATAGGATCAAAGTAGATTTCTTACGCGAGAAGAAGTGAATTAGGGAAGAAGGTGAGAGTGTAGAGAAAAGTGAGAGGGAGAGATTTTAGAGAGAGAAAATATGGAATGGAATCTTTGACAACCAATCAATCTCCATTCAACGGCTGTCCAAGTATTTGTACAACCTCAGGTTATGCTGGCGCATTTAAACAACCACATGAGCCACTCACGTTAATCTATTACACCACCAACAACAAAATACGGAATCAAGCAACACCGCTCCAGGACAAATAACAAAACAATAGTAAAAGAAAAGAAAACGAACTCATATGATACCATGATGTGAGAAGAGTATCCTTATAGGATACTCGTATGATGTATACTATTTTATTTTTTATTATTTATAAAAAAAACTGTTTTTTGATGTCAAATCTCTAAGTTTAAGGTTTGGAAATGAACGATTTATCATTTAACCAATTAATCTTGACAACAAAACATCAATACGAATAAGAAAATTAAGTCAAATCACTATTCCAGCACCAATTTCATATGATGGAGCGTGATGAATTTTACAGATTTAATGATTATTTTATAGATGGATAAGAGTTTGTATGTCTTGTGTTCGAGGTTATAAATTGTGCAAGGCCTTTTAACATGTGGCAGCAAGCCTGCATGTGGTGGTTATATTCTTTTAATGGTATTATGTGTGCACAACAGGATTCGCTGAAAAAACCAGCAATCCTTTTTTTTTTTTTTTTTTCTTTTTCCTCCCACAGGAATTGCAGGTCTGCAACCGAAAGCCGTGGCAAATTTGAGACTGAATAACAATATTGAGTGCTCAAGTGGAACTGGGAAAATAACAGGATGCACCAGTACAACAGACACTTGAGCACCAGTTTAGATCGAGTAGCAATCAGTATGGATTCTAATTGGTCGATCAGTCGTTCTCAAGGAAATCACACCTCATGTAGTTAGAGAGGAGCCTGAACCCAGAACAAGTATGTCGACAACAAGATATATTGTTCGAGTTGACAGAGGCTTGGAAATCTTGGACAATCAATACTGTCGACGCAAAGAGAGTGCATGTAAGTGACAGACTATGACCCGATCGATTCCAGCTTTCCGTGGTCCTCGAGTTCGACAAGATTCAATCGCGTACAAAAGAATTCGTGGTTTGTATTATCGTCTTTCGATGACAATGCATGCACATACACTAACACTATCGCGAAAATGATGCCTTTTATTGTGCCCAGCATGCACCATTTATAAGCATCGGGTCCATTTCTGGCGCTCAGCATAACCTCTAGCCGGCCACCAATGCATCCATCAAACACGGACGTGATGCAACTCCGTGCTCCATGCGAAAAAAGGTTAGAAGTATGCATCTTGAAGAAATGCTCAATTAGTACAAGATTGCGACTAATGAAAATGATACCACAGCAGACTTTACACCCCGGGCAGCGTTCGCTTAGCAGAAAAGATCTGTTTTTTGAACAGAAATACAGCTGCTCTTTGCATGTATAACTTGCCTGGATAACCGAAAACAAAATAGGCGAGGCACTAAGATGCGCACACTAACTAATGCTTTCTATTACAATCGAATAAACGAAACAAAAGGATGAATAACAGGAACCCTGAACGAAAAATTGACTTGGATGATGTTGCTGGGTCGACTGATCAGTGATCTAGCTAATGTAATACATGAGACCATAAAACAAAGCAAGATTTTGAAGACAACGGGGCCATGGATAGTATTCAACATCATCAAAGCAGCTAGCAAAGGCTACTTATTAGTGGCGAAGTGTCGTCACGGCCACCACAAGGAAACAGACTCCGTGTAATAAGGATAATGCGGCTACTTTCAGGACATCATGGATTTAATACTATGACATTCATATAACGAGTAACAAGAAGACGGGTTCACTTCTTTTTTCGTTCAATTTGACGTCGACCCTCTACCTACGTAGTAGGAATTGAACATACATGAAGAAAATATGATGAAAAATCAACCAACCCTGCCTAAAAAGGCTTTAATGGCCACCCTTTCAACTAAGCACATTAGTAGCATCTTGGCACTTCTTTACATTTCATCATTAAAACAAGAAGCTACGCCTCCTACACATGTGAAACGAATAATTGAATCGATATCCATAAGGCTTTTTCAATTAAGCTAGACCTACTTTCTACACTTCCTTTCCACTCTTTTCCTACGCTTCACTAATTAGTGAAGGTCCGAGCTGTGCGACTCGCGAAGAAAGAAAAGCGAGCAAAAGGTCATGACCGAAAAGAATCATCATCCAGTAGAAATGATCGGATACCGTAACCACGTCTACGAGCCCGACAAAGTTCGGGAAAAAAGGCAGCCTAGTAGTAACGATGCCTACGCCGAGACTCATAATTCAAGCTACTCAAGGGACAGAATTGACACAACCAATAAGTCGGGCCAAACCTAATATACACCAAACTAATCAAGCAATTAATAACGAACACTTTCGGGAAAGCGGCAGGTCTCGGAGCATTCATACATAATACAACAGACGACGGGCTTTCACATGAGAGGAAGTGGCAACATACATAGACCTTACATTCACCAGTATCCACAAACTATAGAAGATTATAAGTTCCACATAATTATCTTCAAACGAAAACATTTCAAGAGCAGAGTCTTCTAGTCGTGCATGGGCTATCACAAGCATACATCTGAAATGAGCCAAACAAACAGATGGACTGATAAAGATGAACTTTACCCATCGCATTGCTGACACAAAAGCCGGAAAAAAAAGTAGTCGCGGGCAAGCTGATTGGGAACGATGAGTCGAGTCCCTGCTTTAGGAGCATTGGACATTCAGCTTTGAGCCCCACTAGGATCAGAACTGTAATTTCCGTCCACAGACATGCAACCTTGATCTTTTTTCCTTCGATCCCTTCTCAAGATCTGTACACACCCGAGCTTTCCCTAAGAGAAGAACCATTCCAATCCTGTACGCAAAGGCAAAAAAACACTGAATAAGCAAATTACGGTTGGAAAAACTAGACTAGATAATGGAGCCAACAGTGTACGAGAATTTACAATCAAATGGACAAATTCAGATGCCATGTGCCGAGAGTAAGCAACTGAGCAAACTTGCAACGCACAAGTATGGAAAACTTAACAATGTAAGGTCTAAAACATAGCCGTGGATGTCCTTGTCACTATGAGGAAGACAACTGTGAACCGTAGAACCACATACGAAGTTCTAACAAGCAACTACGAATTCAGTAATCCGATTCAACCCAAAACAAAGGGTTAGAAGCAAGCACCGAATTCACTTCTGCTATAAGTTTCTGCAGTTGAATCACTATCGTGAATCCAGCTATATTCCCCAGCATGCATCACGTCATAATGAATCTAGATGCGCTTAGTATGACACTAGAGATTTGAATAAGTTCTCAATGCAATAAACGAACGAGGTGTTGTTATACAAGCTACTACAATGTAACAAATTGTACCAACACAGAGGAAAGAACAGGAAAATGTATACAAGACATACTAAGAAGATATTCATACAATGCCTAACCCATTCGAGCACAAACCATAAACACCACTGCAAAGGCACACTAAACAGTGTGAAAGACGAGTAACTACTCATCACAATAACAAACATTATCAGCCAAGTAAACAAGTAATCATGAACAATGTAGAACCCCTTCTACCTGAGTCACAGCATCACTCAAAAGGAATTCATTTCGAGGGAATACGTCCGACCCTTGACCAACATCCTGGCAGCCGTTCCATACGGCTCCTCAAACGAACCCTTAATCCACTCCAAGTCCGACGCCTCCCGCTTCGCCACCACTCCAGACTGCTCACTCGGCCTAATTGCCACAAGCGTCGCCCCCTTCAACACCACACCCCCAGGCAGCTCCAACTGCGGCTCATACCACAACCTGAGGTTCAGAGCCGGGACCTGGGTCCTCTTTGAGGCAGAAGAAGCCGACAACGGCTTCACCCTCAGCTCATCGAGCTGATCCCTATTCATACACAACACACCCTGCCCATCCGCATCCGTCAATTCCACCTTATCCAAATTCTCGTGCTCGGCGATTATAGGCTGCAGCAGGTAATGCCTCCCGGCCGCAGCAATCAACGAACTGATCGTCCACACCACCCTCAATTTCAACCCCCCGTTCGTGTAAAATGACTCCGGAATACTCCCATTGTTGTTCTCATCTCCCGCAGCAACAACAGCATCATTCGACGCCACTGCCTCGCCAGATTCCTGCACCACCGAGGAGTTCATTTCATCCGATTCCTCCCCTCGAGTCACAGACGAGGCACCGAGAATGACACAGCTATCGAGAGTAGACCCGAAATCGGCCCTCCATCTCAACAAAACCCCGTCATCGACCCCGAGCTCTCCATTCGGCAACTCGATCCTCAAAACCCTAATCTCATTAAAGCTCCTCAGCACCTGAGCGGGTGAATGATGCGTCACGACCCCTCCGTCATCCTCGTCCTCCCTTCCTCCGATCCCCACCGCCGATCCCCTCACCCTCTTCGTTCCTCCTCCTCCTCCTCCTACCGCCGTGGCTCCCGCGATGCGCTTGAAGAAGCTGCAGAAGAGGGATCGGAAGAGCGACACGAAGGGAGATCGGGACTTGTTGATGCCGCCGGTGTCGGAGGAGCTGCTGTTGGTGTCGTCGTCGTCGTCGGAGATGACGCAGTCGACGAGGACGACGACGTTGTCGACTTGAGGGATCAGGGAGTGGAATCGGCGCGAGACGAGGGAGCAGCGGCCGAGGGACTTGACGTCTCCGATCTTGTTGAAGATCACGAGAAGCAGCGAGTCCGGGATCCGATCGAACTGATCGAATCGTGGGAATCGATCGTCGATGGAGGTGATTTCGGAGGTGAATTGCGGCTCGGGGTGGATGCGGGTGGTGAGATCTGAGAGAAAAGTGGACATGATTTTGGAAGAAATTGAAATTGAAATTGAAATTGAATGAACCCTAATTGGATCGATTTTAGGGAAATTGGGAAACCATAATTGGATCTGAGGGATACGAGAGGAATTGAAGGGAAGTTGTGTTGTGGGGAGGAAAATGAATCCACGGGGGAAATGGGGAAAGAAGAGGAGGGGGAAAGAGGGAGAGGTGTGAATAGCGTGGGGAAAGGAAAGGAGAGGGCGAGGCAGGGGAAGATATTATCGTGCGTTTGTGGCGTTTATGATGAGTGTGTGATCCCACTGACTGGTCCAATTCATGCATAGTTGTCAAACTTGTTAACGTAGTTGTTTGTTTATGTGTTTGGTTCGTTCCCTAGCTGAACTGGTTGAAGTTTTCTTCGAATCCACGAAAAATACGGACATTGAATAAATGAGGATTTGTGGAGATAAATATTCTGGATGGAATGATTAATATGATGATCAATATTTTATCTGTACTTCAACCAAGATTTAATTGAGCATGCTACGACAACTATATAAGTGACGGATAAGTATGGTACTTTGCTAGTCTCCTTAATGGTCGATACGTTGCTAGTCTCCTTCGCTTAGAGTTTTTGGTAGACACTACAGCTCATCTATAAGTAATCTATTAGGCTGATCTTTCTCCATCACATAGAATCCTTATTTGTGTGAGAAGCTTATTTGTCAATAAGTTCAACGGTACAAAGAGACTAATATAACATTAGTCGATTAATAATTATAAGAGTATTTTCAATTGTTAGATTAGTTGTTACTTTTTTTCAATATAAAATTTAGTTAATCTAATGATTAATAACACAATTGTTAATTGATTAATATTGTATTAGCTTTTTTTTGATAGGATCAATTAGTCTTCAATACACAAGTCAATATTTACCCGGATTTTTATATTTTGTCCAACCGAATACACTTCCTTGCATTATTTTTTCATATGAGGAAATCAAAACAATCATCATATCATTTCTTATAATATATTCATTACCTGTTATCATAATTATTATTATCATAATTATTATTGTAATTATCATTTTTTATAATATATCAATTATTTTCTTTCATAATTATTACAATAATTTATATTATCATAAAAAAATATATTTTATTTTCATCAATATTTTAATAGATAATGCTGAAACCCAGCAAACCTGTCGAATCAAATTCTGCAGAAACCTTTTGATTTTATGAGCAACAGGCTTTCTTAGCTTTTCTGTACACAAGATTCTTTTTTTCCACTAGTCTCTGTGGCCCCATGATTTCATTTAAATAGTGACAATTCTTTTTATTGTACAAAGTTTATAACCACTGCTTCTTGGTCAATGAAAGATGATAACGCATGGGAAGACTTTGAATACAGACACCAAACATGATTGAGGGGGAGTTGTGCTGGAACCGCTCATTTCATCTAACAATTTAAGTCCAAAATTCATACCAGAAGGGTAGACAAAGTTTACTTGCCATTACTAGCCGAAAATCTTGAAAATATTGAATGATTGCATGCCTTCAAAGTCTATGCACGGGATTTTCTTCAACGTGTATAATTACTTTTAGGAGATACTTTTCTCATGTGATAATAACGTAATAATAATCTTTGCAACAGTTTAACTATAACGGAATTTCATTGGATATGAAAAAACCATATTAATAAATAAGAAACATGATTGACAAGATAAAATTCCATCAAATATAAACCCTATTGTATGTTGAGAAATCCCAATGATTATATTTTCTTCCATGGATTTTCTCCGGATTAAGTGAGATTAGTTCTGGTCTCCGAACGCCCTTTCTTGATATGTCCTCGCTTGGTCCATTGTACGAAGTACAACCAAGTTAGTTTAATGCAAAGCAGCAAAGGAAAGCATGTAATCTACCTCAAATCAGTTGCTAGAAGTAAATAGATATCTGTTTAAGAGCAAATCCAATGCACCTAAGGCATTTTTGAGTTTGATGCGTTAGGTGGTATGCAATATGTTACTTAAAACATAACATTCTGAATATCAAAATATCGAAGAAACAGATTGATGTGCAAGGGATGTATATATATAACATACATAAAAAATCTAAACCGGATATTTACTAATATTAAAGATTGAAGATTTAGAGAGAAGGTAAGGGGGGATTCATGTTTTGTTCTGTACCATGTCACTCTGTTCATCATTGAAGATCTTGAAAGTTTTTTTTTTTTTTTTTTAAGATTTGAATATTATATACTGCTCTCTGTCAGGTGAATGTCCTGACTTATTTGTTGGACCTCAAATTCTTTGTCAAATGTTTGACATACTGAAAACTACATGGAACATTTTGTTATCTCTTGTCAAATGTTATCTCTAAGCTTGTCAAATATGCTTAGATTGAAAAATACGTTCAAGGTTTCCACTAATGTAACTTTCTGGTTACTCAATAGTTTTTAAATCATAATTCTAATTGCATAACTGACTTTTTACCTGCATGATTTTGAAAAGTCCTTTATGATATCAACCTCCGGGGCTACCAACAAAAGATTTTATCATTAATTTTTATATTTTTTTTTATCTTGGATATCCGTCTTATTCTTTCTACTTGGTTTTTCATTTCTTTGCTTGAAGGTTTCCAAGGTCTTAAATTTTAAATATTTTTAACATATATAGCAGATTCAGAACTCAAGCCTAGGCCGTTATTCAATACCAGAAAATCTAATTATAAGTCAATCTTCAGGCCATGAGAGGCTTACTTTCAATTCTTCTTTTTCGGTCAGAAATCAGAAGCCTACCAGTGATGGCCAAGTCAGAGTCGCAGTCTTAGTCACAAGAATATATTTGAGCATGAGAACTCGCATGTCCGGCCTCATATTTCGTTCATGTCAACAACAGTAACAACAATCCCGCTATTTCTTGTAACGCGTTGCAGTGTAGGATATTGATCTTACATAACCGTTTCATACAATTACAGTGTTACGGGATTGTACCCTATGATCGCCAATCCACGAAACAAGATCAACGTTGCGATTCCTTTGTCGTCAACACCAAACTCCAACTCATCAAAATCATCAATCTTTGAAGAAACTCAGCAGCACACCATAATTGCAAAAAGCTTAAACATGGACCGACCCTTCTTCGTCACCCTACAAGAAAAAAGTGAAATATTCAATGCAAAGCTCGAAGTCTCCCGACACTACGCTTTCTTTCTTCTTCTTCTTATACAAGTTGGAGTTGTAACACCTTTAAAGGTGACCACTCTCCTACGCGATTAGGGGTTCCCACTTTAAGGGCTCACCTCGACACACGTAGGACATAATGTTGTGGCCTTATCCGCCTAGAAAGGCGTCTAGATGTCGTCGAGCATCATATGCGCTGATAACTTTCGTCGGACTTTGATGATAAAGTTGTATTACTGGTGGAGGGGATACTCAATTTCGTAGACAACAGGTCATGAGTTTGAATGTTGGGCTATCATGTGATGAGTAGATAAGGACGTACAAGTTATTTGAATTCCACTATATGGAATCATTAAGGTTCACAAGCAAAAGAAGTAGAAGTTCCAATTGAAAGAAGGCATTGTTCTTCCGTCCACTGTGAAAAGGAAGGCCCATTACTGTGACAGTAAGATAGACAGATTATCAGTATCGTTACATTTCATGTTCGAGACATTTCGAGTGGGTAGATAGCAACATCGCAGTCCATGTAAGGTATATGATTCAATTACACAGATAGTTTCCTGCTATATAGGTTCATGAAACAATAGGAAAAGATGTACTAGAAAACTGGTAAAAGCTGATACTAACTCAAAATGGCAGATTCAGATCGTTGAGGTTGTCGACTATTTGAAATATATGATGGATATGATCTACGCTCATCAAGTGCGGGGTCTTGCTCTCCGATGAACAGGCGGGGGTCTAAGGGGCACCGCCCCCTGACGAGGCTGTGAGAGCAACGTCTTCATGGACAAAACGTTATATCTAATATGATGTAATATGGTGAATGCGTCAAATAGTGAAAAACGGATGTTTGTAGGTCGCAAGAACCGTGCCTAGTGGATTTCTGGATGTTGCGGAGCACAGCCTCAGGAGGATGCACGGGCAGTGCATGGAGATGGAGCACGGTCGTGCCTGTTTGCAGCATGAATTCACAAAGCACGGCCCTGCTAGGCCGTGCGTAGGCGGCACGGGCCGTACCACGGACCACGACGGCAAGAATTAGATTTATTATAATATCTTTTATGGGTCATAGATCACGCTCATGTTATTATACGTCCATATCAGTTTTCTAAGGTTTGAGTTGTGATCTAATACGATCTGATATGTTTTGTAATCCTCTCTTCACTCAGTGCTTTGCTATCACGGGTTTGTGGTGGTGTTCTTGTGAGGTTCTTTTCCCGATGCTTGGATTTCCTCACATTAAATCTTATATTTTGTTATCTCGATTTAACATCTTCAAATCTTTCACATACATGCAAAAGCCAAGGAAACAAAGACAGGTCAAATGCGAAACACACTCAGGCATGATAAACTTCATCAAACAATAACATGGGGGAATAAAATGTCAGAGCTTTCTATATCTGTGAGCATTCTGCTTAAACCAGTATCCTTATGATAGTATCCATTGAAGTCTCAACTCGAGGTTAAAAAATGCGGACAACGAAAACTATCAAGGCCGAAGCCAAACGCTGATATATTAAGAGACTATGATTTGTATACTTCCAATGTAGGAACAGGAATCATCTCACGCTTTGAGTTCATAAACGCTGAGCGACTTAGTAGACATCAGAAGTATCACCTCCAAAACGTTTTGAGATGGCAAGAAAGTGAGGTTCAACAAACAGAGTAGTCTTATATCTGCCCCTCAATCCCATAACCCTGATCGCAAAATCTCATGCTGTTTGCATCTGCACCCTTTCTGCTGGGAGCTTCTGGCAACTCCACAACATCGCCAAATATGTTGGTTATAGGAAGCTCTACAGCTGCGAGCCTGCGAGTAATTGCTTTTAGGCCTGTTCTGCTGACATCCATTGATTCTAGGACCAGTCTAAACTCTTTATTATCCATGACAGATAATACAACTTTTGAACTTACAAATGTTAACTTGTTGTCAGATGAACCAATTGGACGATGTCATGTAGCATAGGATCCAATCGCTCATGAAAAGACACATTTGCATACATTTGTATATATATAATGGACACTAAACCAGTCTTCATTACTAGCAAGAAATAGAGGTTCTTTATACGAAAGCAAAGCCTTCTGGCCTGGGTTAAGATGTCTAGATTTGCAGGGAAAGCCTAGAAATCCCTGCTTGTTATAAAGAATGCCTTCTATACCTCCGGCCTATCTACTTCTCGCGCCGCGATAATGCACAGATAAATAGACCCAAAGTATGACATATTGCAAAGCAAACACACATGCAGTATACCTCTCGTCACTGTAGGCACATTGAATCACAATTTACATGTGAACCACAGAAGGAAAATGGATAGATCATACTACATAAATTTAGCATGCTATATGTTTCAGGAGTCAGGACCATAGAAAAAAACCAGTGGGTGGTCATCTTGAAGTGAAAGTAATAGCCCGAACGAGCAATTGATATTTGATATCACACGTATCCTGGAAACATATAATCTCCACAAGCTTAAATTCAGCATAAAAAAATCATTAGTGATAAAACAAGGAAATAATCTGTGAAGTACGTTTTTCCTACTGATAAATTCAGTTTCGATAATCTATCCCCTGAATAGCACACCATCAATAGGACTACACTTATGCACAGAACATCAGTACATACATTGAGAAGTAGCTCCCCAAGATGGATGTTCTCACTTTCAGCGATTGTTGTAAGGGGCTGCAGCTTGGGCTCGGCTGTTTCGCTTTTGGAGAAACAGTTGCAGCGACCGTTTAATAGAGGGAGCAGCACCAGGAGGAGCAGGAGCTGCTGGAAGAGAAACTAACGGAAAGACCTGAACAGGAGCACTGGTAGAGGGCAGAGGAGCAATTGGACTTGAACTTGTTCTCCTCTCTTCAGCTCCTTTAGCTGCTAGTCCAATTATGGCTCTTGCCTGCATTGATCGCTGCATCTTATAAATCATTGACCAAGAATGTGATGCATCACTGGATTTTGATTTCGATTTCGATTTCAACATTTTGCCAAGGTTTAAGGATATTCCTGAGCAGATCCCACATCAATAAATTACTAAGAACATCAGAAAAACATGTCGCATTGACCATATAAAGGATTAAAAGATACCTACGCTATATTCCAAGTGAGCCTGCAGCCTAAAATTACAAGGCTGTGGGTACACAAGCTCAACATCCAAGGTTTATGTTTGTCGACAATAATATGAACTCCTACACTTTAACTAGGGAATTTTCAAATATACTTGACTAAAGTTAAATGGTTACTTAATATAAGGTATGCTCTTTGATGGTTAACATTCTACTAAAACTTCAACTCTCGAAGTCATGCAAGAAAGCATATGAAAGCGCCCAATAACACCTCAATGGATACCTAATAGACATACCTTCAAACAGGAATTGGAAACAAACACATAAATATGCAACGACTTGTTACAATGTTGTTTTTCACATGACGAAGTGTAAAGCATAGATGTTACAGGAATGCGCACTCCTGTTTTTTCATTTTACACTGTTTCCAAAGAACATTCTGATGCAGAGAATCCTAGAGGTCGTACTCGGCTAAAATAAGAATTTATGAACTCAGCTGAAATGAAATGTACCTGGAGCTCCGTAACATCACATACAGAAACACTGCCTTCATAGAAAATAGTCATCTGCTGCGGCCGTAGCAGCTGCTGTTGTTGCTGGAAGTTACCATATTGTAATTGATGCTGGCACGCAGGATCAACATTTGAAAGTCCCCTGCAGCTAGATCCAACTATATTACATTCTGGAGCACAAATGAGAAACTTATGCTGCAAAAATATAATGACATGAACAAAACCAACCATTAATCGAATTGCACTACAAGATATCATGCAAGAAAGGGAGAGATAAACTCACGTAGCAGCAAAAGAAGGCGATGAAGATGATGAAGAGAACCGCCCAAGCTGATGTTCTTGATTAGAACTTCTAGATCTCATCTTCCACAGTATGTTTTCTTCGTTATGTATCTCGAAAGCACTATATTTATGCATTAAAGATGATCATGTTACGTTCGCTGGGTGTGCCAAAGGCCGATAATGTATGGAGCCGCCTAGGCATACAATGCACAGTATAACGCTAGGACCAGTACCCGACACCTTTTAAGGATGAACTCCGCTAGCGTGGTGTCAAATCCGTTCCTTGTAGTACTAGGTAAAAAAGAGAGAGAATGAGAGAGGAGGTGGGTTGGACTCAATGCAGTGGGGTTTGGTAATGATCAATGATACATACAGAACCTATTCCCCTCAATTAAAGAGCAATCTCTTTTTTTTTTTCTTTTTTTGTTTATAAAAAAACAGAGTAATCTTTTAAACGAGGGAAAATGCAAACTTGGGCTTATTTGTTAAAGCTACAAAGAACAATACAGTTAGCTACAATACAGGTAGGACAGAGACAGGATTTGCTGGTTGTGGTGTTATTGTTGGCAAGAAAAAACCTATTTGTACACTGTTTGAGACTTAAAACATGAATTTTCAAGAAAAAGAGTGCACAAAGATGTGTCCACCATTCGCCGGGTCAGTTGTTTTTCTTGGTTACTTGTCGTGGTGTCGGTAAGAAATTGCTGTAAGTAAAATTTTTTTCTCCTTCTGCTTACGAATCGCAGCCTCTGGTATGTAAGATGGATGCAGCAAGCAGAAGACATGGTCTCGCAAATAAGTCGCACGGTTACACAATTAACAAATGCCCAGGGACTGTAATTACCTGAACTACAAGCGAAAGGAACTCCAGTTGATATTACTGCCGCTATGGCTTTGAAAAAGTATGCACTGAATATTCCCTCATACCTTTGTTCATGCTTGCAGAGTTTGGCAGTGAAAGAATAGAGAAGAGGGAGGTAATTAATTAAAGCACGTGAAAAATGATTTAGTTAAGAACTTGCGTAAAAGGGCCGCCACCCAATCAGCACCTCACTCTTTTAAAGTTGACCAAAAAATCACATTAATAATAACCATCCAGGTAGAGAGGCACATCCATGGCCTATGGGGACTAATATCATTTCAGCTCAGCAATAACAAAAAAGCACCTAGTAAAAGCGGGTCAGAAGAAGAATATATACGATCTTAATTGGAAAAATTGAGAGAATGGAGTGCTTTGAGATCAAAATTTATGATCAGGACGTCGTGAAATCAATATATGAAACTCGTTCTCTAGAAAATTTTGGCTAGCATACGCACACACCACCTCACGCTTGCTACAATAATAATTCTACTAGTGACGATTACAATCATGCAACCTATCAGGATTAGGCGTGCCTAAATTCTTGGCATTTAACATGTGCTTATTTCATTTTTCAAATCAATCTTTGTCACTCTAACGTTATTTAACTGTGTCAATTCTGCTTTTTGGCATCTTATCTTCCAGATATTGTGTACTTGGGCATCTGTTTCTCATGTAGTAGCTTTATTCATGAGTATGAACTACCAATTAGATATAACAACTTTTCCCGGCTCAATTCTAATCCTGACAGTGCTCACATGGCCGAGGATTACACATTTCACTCGGCATCCAGGTGAACCGGCACAAAAAATTTATCCACCTAAGGAATAGCAAGCAAAACATATATGGTAAACGAAAGATGTCGCCTGTCAATGCTAATATCTTCACTGACAATCATCCCGTGTATCCTTATCAGTATCAAGATTTATATATCAGTAAATTGAACCGACTCTTTTTTTTTTTCTCTAAGCTCAAAACAACTGAGACCATTCACACAAGTTTGCTTCCGGAGAGCTGGAGAAATGGCGAAGCAGTTAGCTTTGCTTTGACACTAAATTGTTTCATGTTGCTTTCAGACTTTGAGTTCTGTTGTAATTTTCTACCTTGACTGATGATACTAACACATGGATACTGTACAGAAAATAAGAAAAAATATTTATAAAACTGTTACCTGAAGTGCTAACCAAGGTAAATTGGAGCAAGGTGACTCGGTAACTCTCATTTCGAACCATTGGATCATTCGACATCATCCAAAATGATGGTGCTGCAAGAAATGTTGGAAATCATAACTCATCAGCCTCACGGTTCCGTGGATGCTTGACAATGGATGCAGCATTCTGCTTCAAAGTTCCAAGGCCGAAGCAAACCACAAAACAGAAAACATCACTACCACCTTATTGGACTTTTGCATCCTAGAACTATCAAAACAAACTCTCATATCATACAACCATCAAAACAAACTCTCATATCATACACATATCAAATACGACATGCCAAAACAAGAGGAAAAAAAAAGGAGCATTAATAAAGCATAGTTCAAGGGCGAAAGCTGAAGCCAATACCAAATCAGTCACTGGTTTCAAGACGAATGGATCACCAAGGGAGCCAGTGTCTAGAGACCATCTGCTAGCCAAATGCACTAGTATTCCGTTTCCCAGCCTCCATATCAAGTAGTTGCTTGGAAATTTATTCATTTTATAGATTAAAATTACTTTTTCAAGCACTCAAAGCACACCAGTCGACAAACGGAGATTCTAGGAAGAAGAACATGGTGCATGTTTTTAAATGGAAAACCGATTCAATACGTGAGAGTAAACCAAGGATGAAACAGAAAAGCAAATTCTCAAACGATGTAGCAGAACAGAAATGAAACCTTGTTTTCTAAAATAAACTACCCTTGTCAACATAAGTCTAACAGCAGATTTAGGACTCATGCGAAGTATATAATAAATAGTACTACTAAAACTACTCAAAATCAGCAGAGCATGGTACAATAACTTCCATGACAAGTTGCATCAGGCCAAACGATACATGAACCCAGCTAGGTTATAAAAAAAAAAAAAAGGCGCTCAAAGAAGAACGATCAGGGCACCAACAATTACTACATTCAGTAGATAAAGGCTCCGGATCCTGAAGCCTAGACCCTAAAACGATCGAAGAGCAGAGAACTATGGTATATATGCTTCCATCCTCATTACAACCAATCCCTTGTTCCTGGTAAATAGTATTCTTCCATAAAGAGCGAACAACAACGGAACTCTTAACACTTCCACATACATAGAAAGAGAAAGAAGCAATGATGATCAAGCTAACATTGTCATCGTCTAAGTGTCATTCATTCATTAGACGCGTAGAGATCATAGAAATGGATAATAAAAAAACCAGCAATTCCAATAGCAAGCGGAATCCTCAAATCACATCAGCAAGAAGCATTATGTTCAAAGCATCACCCATTTCCTATTCTGAAATCCATTGTTGAGCGTCCACTCAAACCCTGAACCGTATTTGTTTCCGAATCAAGGTTTTAAAGAGCATCATAGCATCAAGATGCCACCCAAACCATTCGACATTTAGAGATCCAACTTTTATAAGACTAGGTAGACTTCCGAGGTTGCAAGAGCTAAATCGTTATAGAGATGAAAACGTTTCTTAGAACATTCATGTCGCTCATAATACAAGACCACACGAGCGTTACTTGTATCAATCAAGTCAGGAAATGTATACATGTGTCGAAGGCACCGATTAGGTCTAGCAATGGCCAAATAGAGCGAAGCGAACCGGCGGGCGGCGACTTTGGCGCCGGAAGATTCCCCCGCGGGACGCTGAGGAGGGCGAAAGCGCCGACGAAAACAGTGTAAATGTATCCTCTCCTCTGCGCAACTCCGGTGAAAATTGTTCTCGACTTCTTGTGCTCGATGGTTGATAAGTTGGTTGTATGAGTTGCAAATAACTACAGTATCAAATTTCTTATCAATGAGTGAAAAACTTTCTATCGGTTGTGAACAAGCTAGATGAAATTTTTGATTCATGAAAAACAATTATTAAGAATAGGATTCATCTCGTGGTTGTCTTGTTTCCGATAGATAACATGTTGATCAAGTCAATCTGACAATGTTGGGATAAAAATCGTTTGAGACGCTAGTAGTATATCAATGTAATGCAGTTCTATTCATTCCTGGCATCACAGAGGCTGACAGGCCCGTAGTATTTGTGCACTGATGGACCTCTTCTTTTATCATGTCAGGCCTGAAGTGTCAGGTTCGTTTGATAGGTTTATGCAGCTGTTGGGCAAGAAAGGCTTGATTGCCTTCACACCAGCAGTGCCAAAACCTTGATGGACCTTCTTTTTGCATTCAAATGAATAAATTCAACACAGCATATTCCTCCTGGCAACAAATAAATACGATGGATTCTAGTTTTTTTTTTTTTTTCTTTTTTCTTTCTTTTTTTGGGGTCGAAGATGGATTCTAGTTTACTATGCTGGTGAACATCTCACATTCTCATGTTAGGTTTGTACAAGTTGTGGATTCAACAAGTTTATAGGGAAGACACAAGTGAAATATCGGCTTGCGAACCATGCTTGTTGTTTGTGATTTATTTGTATATTTTAGTTTCCCTAGAACAGATCAGGTTGCTGGAGTAATACTCAATTTCATGGACTTGCAATGAGGTCTTTTGTGTCATGACCCTGGCCGCCTGGGCCTTGGCCCTTGAAAAACCTGCTATTGCTGCTTAGTCCTAATTCATAGAAGTGCATGGTTTATTTCTCACAAGTTCTATCTGATTTCTCAGAAGGCAAATAGCAAATATGGCCTTAAGCTATACCTGTTGGTCGACTCAAAACTTTATTCCTCTGCAGTTGATGTTTCTTTTGTTGCATAACATTCTCCGAGAAAGGTTGTGCCACATTATATTTATGCTATAATAATTACGTGACTGGAACCAGTCTTTTCGTCTCAGCCTATGCAACATGGTCCAAGAAATGGACATATCCGATGATCAGCTCCTGATAATGTAAGTCAATGATATATCCAAATGAACAAAAAATCAGTTACTCCAGTTATTTTGTGGAATGTGGTGACTGTCTGCAACTTGCTAACATGCTGAAACATGTTCATCAGATTGCAGGACATATCAGCTGCCTATTTAATAGCAGGCATGTTAGCTACTTGTGTTAAAAAAACACAGTCATGTCTATTAGATTCATTTCTGCAAGTTGAGTATACCTAACATAACCAACATATGGTTGTAAAAAAAGAAAAAAATACTCTGGTTTTGTTTCGTTTTCATCATCCAGGCTTATGTGATCTGCTGAATAATAGTATACTATTTAATCGCGATTTGTCTTGTGATGCGCAGATGCCTCCAGTTTCTTGGCACATAGCACAGAGTATATCAGCATGTGAGCCGATATATATTTTGTTTGCTACGATGCAAATTGAACCATGTGGTATACATGTGCAATTGAATCCAGAGGAGGCAAAGTTGCCATGTTGCTCGAATCTCAGGTGAAGCTTTGAAAGCTCAAACTTTTTGTTTTTATTGCTTGATCTTTGTAAGTTTTTCAGACAGGAACCCTTTATTTTGCGGGTCCTTGATGTTTAACCATAAGAAGATAAGGTGAAGAAACTACAATAATCGCGCTATCTTTTATACATTGTTGCTACATTGTTGGCCTTCTCCTTGCATGACCTGACCTGGTTTGTTTCATCACTTCGGCATTGGATCATCGTGCCTAGGAAATCCAGTATTGCACGGATAAACGCTTCAGGTGTCGAACTTTGATAAAGGTGATTCAGGATTGCACGGATCGCAGTTAAATGAAATAGAAATGGGAAGCATAAGCTATGTTCAGGAGTGGACCACCAATAGGTCACGAGTCTAGCTATGTCAGTAATCGTGTTTTGCATGGTCCAAATTCTTTGGTCACAAATAACAATCTACATCAATAGATCAAATCTCTCCTATGTTTTATTCGTGACGGAACTTATAAAAGCAACTTGCAACATATAGCATTTCCGGTCCATACAACATAAAAGTTTGGGCAACATCTCATGTGTATGATGTTTAAGATATATGGTGACCGTAAGATCAATTTCCTGCTTGCAGGGCGGTAGATACCAAGTAGTTCTGGTCCTGACTAGCTAACAGTTTTTTGTTTTGGGTTTGTTAGTTATAATGTGGCAATTAGGGGTCCCTGTTAGAGATCTATAACTAACATTCAGGTTCACGACAGAATGTTGTGGTCTGGAAGCAACGAGGCATATATATGCTATTCTTAGTGATAGCTTGATGATTCGTGACCGTTCTGTACCATACATGTAAACGCTTGCATTGCCGTATGATACAGTCGGTCAATTGTATGTTATGTACTGAAGTTCTGGAGTAGCTAATTAGGATCCCAATCACGTACTTATCAGCTGCATCGGGTCCTACTGGCCTCGTGGCTACTATTTCCTTGTGCTTCATTCTGTTTGACCATTGAGAGGGAACCGGCAAGAAAGCTTAATGGACCGATGGCGACTATCAGACCACCGACTCGAACAATAATCATAACGACAACAACTGGAGGAAGAATGCTAGTAAACCTTTGGTTGAGGAGGGTCATTAGTAATTCAAGAACCATACTGGATATATATGTATATCCTAAGATTTTTTAAGAGGGGAGATTCGGCATGGGCATAAAGAAATATTAAATAAAAAGCGTTTTATATCTATTCATTGAGTCCAAAAAAACCAATATCTCAACCTCGGACAGACTGCACCAAATCACATTTAGTCCAATCCTGAGACGTAATTGGTGTTCGCTTGATCGTGAGCATTACATTACATGATGCTGGAGTGCGTGTCTCCAAGTTCAAGGACAGACCAACCTTCCCCAGGTTTGGTCCCTCCATTGCTTTAAATTGGTGTATGTTTTCTGTTAATGCTTTGTGATGTGAGAGTGATGAGAATCACAATTCTAAACCAGAAGAAATGATTTTTGGATATTTTAGCTTAGTGTCTGTGTCAGGGTCTGTTGTTTTCTGTTTGTTCCTGAAACTATAGCCATTTATTTATTCTTAACTAAACCAGATCATGTTTCTTTTTTTTTTTCTTTTTTTCTAAAAGGAAGAGAAAACTATGCTGGTGGTATGTGACAGCGACGAATGTGACTCAAACTTCACATGAATCAGGTAATGAAGCAAATGATGATCGCAGACATCTCAACAGCGTGCGAACATGCATTTGGGATCGAAGGTTATTAGACATAGAACAGGATGGAAGATATACAAAAGCAGATTAAATTATGTAATCTCCAAAAGGAAGGTCAGCGATATGATTATTTGTGTCATGGACGTAAGAATATTGAGCAACCAAATACTTGGTATTATGTAATACTCCATTGTGGTGCTAAGTGGATTGATGTTGTCATATCCGTGTAATTTTTGGGGATGGATGTAGTGATCGACGCACTGTGTTGTTATCGCCTAGTGTACTTTCTAATTGTTTAACCACCGCTAACTCCTATTGGATCGTTAGGATTAAGTACTTGATCATGCTAGCCAGAGAGTACAGCGCAACCTCTCGCAAAGAATATTTTAATCTTCTGATTGTAGAACCCTAACTTCCTAATTACAGGATCAGCTCTTAAGGTATAATTAACAAAAGAGCTTCGGAAAAGAAGAAAACCTAGTCGATAGAAAGCACAACCCACGCCGTCCTTCATCAAGGTTTGGATGAGAAAGGCTAAATGTACGCTTGTTGTGCTTCCTAACGTTTAGACTTGTTAATATCTCTAATGATTTTTTTATCATCAGTTCGAATTTTTGATAGAATTTATTACTCGATAAATACATTTGAAATGTTAAGATCCATAATAATACTTTTACAATCCTTTCGGACTTAATCAATCGTTTATATGTAGATCTTTACAGGAGAGATTTCAACATGTTAATCACATATATAGGACTCATCAAGGCATAGTGGCTTAATTTCCCACGAATCAACAATTTTCCAGTTTTGACCTTTCAAAAAACTTTCCATTCGATATCATAGAACAAAATTTTAAGACAATTACACAGTAATCTGTTTTTATTCTTCTCCGCTAACAAGTTACATCAATCATTGATGTAACTTGACCGATGAGTAGAAGAGTCAAGTTCATATTTTAGTATTTGACGTGACAACAAAACCACTCATCCATAAAGTGAAAAGATGGACTACAAAACTGTAAAATCAAGCTGAAACAACCAAAAGTAACTTTGATCCATTCCAGCCTCCTAGCAATTAGCAAATCATCTTAGTTTGATGAATTATCCTCTGCAATAGAAAGTAAAGGGACATGATGGCCCGGCTTTATTGATAAATATAAATCAAATGAGAGTCCACTTAGTCTATCACCTTTTCACGTTTACTAGTAGTTATGAAAATTATGAATATTATAAGTATAATTAAGCTACATTTGATTTGACATATATATGTTAATGGTTCGTAGATTTACATGAGTTAGAGTACATGGATATGACAACAAATGTTTTTTTGTTAACAGCATCATGTATATTGTAATTTCATGACTCTTCGGTGCAGTCATACAATTTGGTCTCGGGAGCAATTACACCATAGATGACGAAAACACATGTATAATGATCCAGTCATTTCCCTTGATCTATAGAACATAAAATAAAGTTCAGCATTAAGCAACATTTATGCATCATGGAGTTCGTCATAGTCCATGTAACTATAAAAATACTACTAGGAGCATGTATGATTAAGCAGACTGCAGTAATGTTGGTTTATTAATAATACTATTCTTATAAGATTTGTTGGGCCACAATTTACCAGGAATCTTGCCGACGCTGATGTTGATGATGATGTGATTTCTTTGGCTATTTATTCTAATCTACGTGAGACGATGCGAGGTCGTGTGTGCTCGCTGTTGCTCTGCGTCACTCTATGCTATATGTTTTACTCATCCAGTTACACGACACCCATTCATATTTTGATCGCCATCTTGAACTTAAGCCTCGTGGCTGGGTATATAACGGTCAATAATGGCATCGGATGTCACTGAACATCTCGGATAAGAAAATGTTAGTTAGACTAGCTAGGCGTTCTCGGACAGGAAATGCTCATCGTGAATGATGAATTTAGAAAGCATATGTTTAAACAACACAGAACACATATAATTTGGTTAACTAATGAAAAAAGAGTTAACATCTTTGTCTATTGAAAAAAAATATCTGGGTTATTATTGTGTTGAAGAGAGGGAGTGTCAACATGATAATTGATGAATACATAGTATAATTCAAACTACTTTCGCGCTGAATACGTGGCCAAAACTTGATCAAAGTTGAACTTCAGGCTAGAACACAGCCACCATGATAATTGATGCTAGAGCAACAATTTCTGATAGCAGTGACCTTAGTATACCTCGTAGTTATATGTGCAGTGAAATTTAATGGGAAAATGATACTCTGCCTTGGGAATAGAAATTACGAGCCACACATTTTAAACCGAAGCTCAGGGCTGATGGTGGTGTGGGGGTTCACGTGAATATCATGTGTAACTAGGAAACCAAAATTTTCAGTTTTTGAACCGAAGCTCAGGACTGATGGTGGTGTGGGGTTCACGTGAATATCATGTGTAACTAGGAAACCAACATTTTCAGTTTTTGATAGAAGGAGAATGCTGTTTAGTAGACACTCTAAAATTGTAGTAAGACGAATGTCAATTGTATTCTTTCTGATATTTTTTTATATTTTTTTCCTGATTGATAGATTTTGATATTGATTTAACCCATCATACGTGATTCATAGATGATTATCATAAATAAACCAATAAAAAAAAAAAATTGCACAAACAAATATATTTAATATTTCTTTTGTAGTAATGGTACGTTTTGTGCTCTATTTCAACATGTGTCATCGAATTTATGATTTCAAGTTATGCTCTATTTTTATATGTTATGTCGAGAAATAAGTTTTATCGAAAATTTAAATAAATGTAAGAATCCGAATAGACTATAAAAAGACTTACTAATGTATATTTAACCTGGGTGTGTGATCACATTGTCTAACGCAATTGGTTTGAGGGAAACAAGGTTAAATAACAAGATTTGAAGCTTGTTCATGATGCAATTGAGTCTCTTCCTCTCTCACCCCATAACTTTCTTTTTGGTCAATAGGGTCTTAACGGTCTCTTTGACGAATCAACGACACATTCTCCTCAACAACTTTGTCTTGATCGAATTTTAGATCCACATATATAAATAGCATATGCACAATCGCTGTTAACCGGCCGCTGTCATAGACATTACATGTTGTAATGTGCGATGGAGAAAGAAATAGTACCAAGTTGATGCTTCAGGGGTCAGTTAGCGAGCTACCTAATGGGGACAACACTCGAGATCAAAGTCGAATTGATGTAAATTTGTACTCATATAGGAGTATTAAATAGGCAGATCAATCAGGAACGATCTACTCTATAATGAGCAATTTGTCTCAGTCACTTGATTTGCAATTCGACATTCATTGAACGTATCGAGATAACGATATTTTGTGTTACAATAAAGATAAGACTTAACACAACTTGGCTAAACACACCTTAAACATGATTTGAAAGTTATATATTTCTTTCGTCCCAAAACACAAGTTTGAGACCAAATTTAATACGATCAAATGTTATTTTTTATTTTTTACAGAATTGTTGTGAGACTAATGATAAATTAAGTTATGAAATTTAATCCTGAATCGATTTAAAATTTTTCTGACATCGTTAATAATTATGGGACAGAAAGAATATGCTGGTTAAGTTAAAAACAAAAACAAAAATTTTATATAGCTCACCAAGTGTTGGGATAAGAATGATAATCCCTATTATTCTCTCCGTCCCAAATAAATTATCATATATTATTAAATATGATCATTTCTTATAAATTAAAATATTTTCATATTAAATAAATTTTGAATGATCAAAATCCTAAATACTCATATTTTATGTCATGTGATCATTATTTTTTCTTTCCAAACTAACTCACAATTCAACTTTAACTTTTTCTTATTTTTTTTCTTTCTATCTACTCACAAATTAAAATCCATCCACAAGGATTAACCAAGCCAATGAAGTTTTTAAGAATCATATAGGGTCAACACATCGTAATTTATTTAAAACGGATAAAATATATTTTTGAAAGGATAATTTTATTTAGGAAAAAATGGATTTATATCATGACATATATATGTCTAATCAAAATTTAATAACTCAGATTAAAAAACAAAAATAACTAATTAGTATTTAATCTTAATCTTTAATTGATTTTGTTTTAATCTTATTAATTATATTTAACTAGACATATATATATTAAATCCATTTTTTATTTGTTATAGTGATATCGAAGATCTGATCTCTTGATGATAGATAGACTATTAAAAAAAAATTAGCTCTTTTGATTAAGAAAGATCCCAACTCAAAAAACGAAACACCCGACAGAAGAGAAATGAGGCAGAGCAAAATACGTCAACGTGTACACTTTACGGCCTGTTCTGAGTCCACTCACTTTCCCAAACTCATGGCCTCAATTCATTTTCCGGCAAATTATATTCCTATTAGTTTAATTTTATTATTATCCTATGATCCATAATTAGGCTCCCTGACCCAAATTAAACAAGGAAGAGAATTCTAGATTTTCTTCCTTGATGTTATCAAAAGGTACGTGATATATGATTTTTTTTTCTTCTATTTTATTTAAATTATAATATTTTTTAGATATTTTATTCAAATTCTAATATTTTCATATTTAATAATTTTTTCATATAAAATATCAAATTATTCCTAATTTATATCACATCAACTCACCAACCACAATTTTTTTTCTCATTTCTTTATCTAACACACATAAAAATAAATGTTATTCTTTATTAATTCAATACATACATAAATTATCGTGTCAGATTAAACCATTATAATTTAAATGAAATGGAGGGAATCCTAACATTCAATTTTGAAGTCATACAAATTTTTACTCCGTCACTTTATATATTGAATAAAGGACAATAGATTCTATAAGGATATACTTAAATTTTATCTATTTGATCGATTTATACCGATTACCGCAACACAGACATTTTTTGAGATAAAGATTCGATTTATACCGATTACCGCAACACAGACATTTTTTGAGATAAAGATTCAGAAATACTTAACTTATATTATTAACAAATATACGTGTTTATCTTTTCGAATATCTATCTATTGTATCTACAAGCATAGTATATCTACTCTAGAACTTATCACGCCATTGAATGATCCTATACATTTCACACGTTTTTCATTTCAATGTTCTCCCCTGTTTCGCTTTGAAAATGTTCTATGATCTGTTTCACCAATGATTCCTCATCACAAAATCCTTAAATGAGCACAAAGAAGCTAGTAAGCAAATGAAAGCTAACTATATCGAGATTAGGATGGTCCGTGTCATATGTTGCACTAGGATATCGATTCCAAAATCACGCGAAAAATTAGTTGTCGTGTCGAGATACTATGCATGCAACCTCGTAGGCTGAGTAGTCGATTGCGAAGATTATAAAAGGAGTGAATGATCCTATAGACGGATAGGTTAATGTTTTGTGTACGAATTCGTGTTCTTGGTTAATATGTGTATGATTCATGGATGATGTGAACTTGTCTCAATTAAAACGGGGTCAGCACCCGCCGGCAAAGCCCGGTCCTTGTAGAACATTGTTCATCGTTGTAAATGATAACGTTGTTATCAAGACATAATGATGAAATTGACCGGATGATTAATATTGTAACGCTTGATTGTACTCGAATCATTAAAATTTTTATAAGCAATCCACATTTTTGTGAGAGCTTTTTTTGTTTTTATTCCCCGCCCCACCGGAATCCTTGGTTGGTTATTCGGATTTTCCCATTTAGAGGGAAAAATAAATGTTGGGAATCACAAAATGTGGGTCTTCCCACCTTCCCTACACCCATCCAATACCATCCATGATATCGATTCCATAAGCTTTAATGAATTAAATCTACTTTATAATTTACGTATCCCAAATGAATGATAGAAAATATTATTAAAAATTAATATCTTAAATGAATTATGATATTTTCTAATTTAATAAGATTTTAGTGTTAAATGTCGATAATATCATTATTTATTGGATGAATTATGTAAATATGCAAAATTTTGAAAAAAATATAAAAAATATACACAAAGAATATGAATTTTAAAAACATATAATTCATCCATCTCAATTAGATTATTAAACCTCTTTTCATCTTCATCCAAACCTCTACCATCACCCAACCGCCACCAGAATCTGGTCGAACTCTGACCACCGTTGACTTGTGTTGTTCAGACATTTTGTGTTTTTTTGTTCACGCGTTTTGTATTTTTTCAAATAGAGCATCAGTTGAAAACACATAGCGTCTAAATAAAATACAGTGTCGGTTGAAAACACAGACACACAAATCTACAAATGATCGTAACAGAAACAGAACACGTCAAACAAAGAGTCAGTGTTCCTTGAATAAGCCAGGGTTTGCAAATGATGAATCTCATATACTATCTCGATTTCTTGAACATCAGAACTGGCCAACATGATGTGCAATGACAAAAAGCTCCAAACCTGAGATCCAGTATTTTGGTGACCCCGATAAAGAAACAATCATTTGCACCTTAGGAATTCGCAGTAAAAATAGATCGCTTCGAACAAAACTATGGTGGAGGTGGATACATTCGATCATTTCAAACTTCATATCATACTATAAGAAAATATATAAATCAGACAGTGACGGAGGAGGTGAAGATTCGTTTCGTGGAGAGATTGACGGAGGAGTCAGTGATGATGGCGGCGGGTGAGGGAGGGAAAGAGGCGATCGACGAAGCGAGAGAGGACGGAGTATTTCACGATCGGACAGAGACGAAGGTTGAAGATGGCGACAATGAGGAAGGAGATGACGATCGACGATGGTGGTTGGAGTTGGTGGTGGTGATGATGTGTGTTTTGGAGAAAGGATGATAAAGAGGAAGAAGAAAGACGTGAATGTGAGGAAATTATATGTTTTGAGAAATAAGATTTCGTGTGTATGTTTTTAGAATTAAATTCACAAAATTATAGATTTTGATAATTTTTTATATTTTATTTCATATCATTTTTTTTATCCATTTATATATCTAACTCTTTTTTTTTTTCTTATACTACCCACCAATAATTCACCTAATTGTTCCTATAAAACCATGAAAGATATTTAAATAAAAAATATAAATAATAAATAATTTTTTAATACTAATATCAAAATAATATTTCACAATTTATTTTGAGACAGGTAAAATATTAACATAACGAAAGTTATAATAAAGCACCTTTCCTCTATGATTACCAACATTTAGTTGTTTAATGTGAACGTTCTTATTTGACCGAGTTATCATACGAAGTGTCACTTCTCCATTGTCATTCTCAAGGAAAATAGTTACCAGATTGACCGAAGCCGAACTCAAAGCAAAGCGACTATTTTGGCTGGAATTTTGAACCAATTCGACGGAAAGTGTCTCTTTATTCGTATTTATAAACTTATTGTGAAAGATGCACACCAATGTAATTACCATACACTCACAAATTCACAACCGAACTAGATAACCTAACAAGAAAAATCAAAGTTCTGTCAAAGAAGAGTTAGAAAGTCCATGTGATGAGAGAGTTAACCGCCGGGGGCCTCTTATGTCACTGTGCATCCCACTTGCCTTCAACTCTCTCCCCATACTCGTTTCTGCCTCTCTCACCCTACCCCAAAAAAAATAAAAAATGTTGTTCCTCCGCAATCTCTACATCAACATCATCGTCGTCCGATATCTGATGACAACTATATGTATCAGTCCCTATTGTTGCTTCGTTAGTTCATCGGACCCCACGAACGTCCCGTGAAATCCATACGGGACTCTGGATGGAAGTTTTACTGATGCTTCGATTTTCAGGGTCGAGGCATTGACTATCATCAGTTCTGACCTCCACGTCTCCTCGTCGTGCACGAAGGCCAGGATGTGACCTTCGTCCTCGGTCCCGTCCACGACGGGATTACCTGTCGGTAAAAAGAATGGCTCGCCGCCATACTTGTGGGACCCGTAGATAAATTTTTTAACCTCCCCGGTCTGTAGGTCCACTTTAGCAAATCCAGAAACTTTAGGCCACGGCTCAGCAACGGCCAAATATGCGTACCTTGTTTTCCTACCAAGTAAATTCCGGTTAACCATTCCGGCTTCCAAATTCACATCCTCGGCGCCGTCCCTTATGATGGGACTTCGCGTGGATTTCCCGGTCTTCAGATTGAGTCTGATCTCCGACAAAACGCTCCTCAGATCCTCGTCGCACTCGTTGAATATCGAATCAGCAGGGGTCATACAGGACCCGATCACCACCACCTCGTCTGTCTCGGGCTCCTCCCACGCGTTCCAGAGATGGAAACAGAACGTCTCCGGGCACTCCACCCAGACGATGTCGTCCCCGTTTGTGGCATTCTTCCTCAGCAGCCCGAATCGCGATACTTTATCCTTCTTGTACACAACAGGGGAGCCTCCCCTGATCATCTCTTCCAATTTGAACACAACCTGCTGGTCCGGGATCACCACGAAGTTCTCCGTGATAGCGAAATCGTGCATCATTGTGGGCTCTTTCAATGCGATTTCCACGTCAGGGGATTTGATTCCATCGGGGGAAAACTTGAAGAACTTGAGGTATGGTTTTCGGACAACATCATAGCTTAGAGCATAGAGCTCTTTTGTTTCAGGATCGATTTTCGGGTGCGCGATCATGCTGGTTTTCAATTGCCCGTCGAAGTCGAACCTGCCAACCGTCTCCAGGTCGCCGGACGACGTGATCCTGACGTGATACGGGATGTCGTCCTCCGACATCGCCAGGAGACGGCCGTTGAAGTAAACAAGCCCAGCGTTGGCGACACCCATACCGGCCCTATGATCAACCAAACCGAACAGTCCCCTCGCGTAGAACAACATCAGTCTAGCTATTCCTGTGTGGCCGTGGAGTTCCCCGATCGCCTTGGGGAACACGGGCCGGCCCAATTGCTTCTCCTGGGCGAACCGGTTCGTCTCCGTGAACCGGCACGCGTAGCTGGCTTCCCCGCCGGAGATCTTCACCGCGTGCACCATCCCGTCGCCGTCGAAGAAATGGTGCCCCGCGACGGGGCTGTGGAGTGGGTTCGCTCCGTTTCTCAAATAGACCCCGTCGATTGATTCCGGAATCGCACCTTCTACCAGGAGCGATTGACAGACTGGCTGTTCCGGCACAGGGGCGAAGTTCCCGGCAATCTGAACCCGAGGGTCCGCTGTCTTCGGGAGTGGCTGCTGCCTCTCCTTGGCAAGGAGAGCGTCCTCGATCGCGTCGAAGGCCATCGAGGCTGCCCTTTGGAGGATGTTCCATTGTGGAGACACGTGATTGGCACCGCTGTTGCTGCCAACAGGAGGCACCTGCTTGTTGGCAGATTGCAGCGGGGAAAGGAGGGAAGGGCTGGTTATCACCGAGGACGAGTCAATGCTGAGGAAATTGGATGCCGCTCTCACTTTATGATCCGATCGCCTCACAGGGAGGACGACAGAGGGTTTGGATCCTCCTAGGTGATCCTTGTTGTACTTGTGGAGTGCCGACAAAGGCCGGTGTAATTGAACCTTCGCCCAGTTCCCTGTCGTCGCCGAAGTCATGTTTTATTGATTCAGTACGCGACCAAACTGTATGATTCACTATAAGATTTATGTACAACACAAAGTTGAGATTGGAGGTGTTTGATTTGGTGATATGTGCCTGTAAGTTTTATGCAAGAGTTTTGAGTGAGTGGCTTTTGGGGAAGAGCAGGGGATGTATTGTGATGAGAGGTTGCTTCTGTTTTCTGGGATTGTTTGTGTCTTGAGTTCTTGTGAATTGGGGAAGAGGAAGGTGTTTGGAGGGATATAAATAGACTTGGGGGGAATATATAGGCCACCGGGAGAAAGAAGAAAAAAGGTGAAGGAAAGTGAGGAGAAAATGATGCGCGGGAGAGGTGGGGGGCGGTGACACTGACCATTTGGTCATTCGATAAAAAAAAATGACAAAAAATTTGCGTTCGGGTGTTATAAACGTAAAAAAGAAAGGATGTTATGAATTTGTTTAGGGATGATATCAGCCGATCATGCTCTAGAAATGTGAGCTTAATTTAAACAAGAAAAACCAATAATTTTTAAATGAGAATTTCGAATGATTTTTTTTTCCATCAACCGAATAATCAGTAAATCCGAAGAATCTTTTAAATCAGTTTTTATTAACGAACTCATCATCACAAATTAATTTATCATCCAACAAAATTAAACTTTTGATCTCACACATATTGACTTTATTGATCTGGATCGTTTATCAATAGTTAAATTACAGTGGATAAATAAATGAAAGAGGATGGGATAGGGAAAAAAGAAAAGGAGATAAATAAAATGCAGGAGGAGACTACTTTGGGAGCTTTCGCAATAAATAACAAATACAAAAAACAAAAGGGTAAAAATAGAAGACGATACGAAATGGATACACATCGAATAGACTGAAGCAGGAGTGATGAGTGAGCAGGGAATGTGATGGGGAGCTAGTGCTCATCCCGCGGCTCCGGGAGATATTTCGCTAATATCCGTTGACACTACACCCAAATATACAGCTCATTTTTCATCGGTTTTGTGGAGATTCCTTTTGTTAGGAAGTTACGGAAACACTATATCGAGTTTCGAGATGATAAAGACAATATTTCCTACATCTGTCACTATACATTATATGAAAGTTAAGAACATACGACTTAAATAATAATTAATATTTAATTATAACTTTGCATCGATGTTTTGTTGTGCCAATGTCCTGATCAAACTTCAGATTGATAAACTCCCCTAGTATAAATGTTGCGATCAATTTGAAATTAGTACGACAATAATTGATATAATTAAGCACGTCGGTGATATTTTCCTTAATTTGCATTCTATCCACACATACTCTGTTGTTTTCATAGACTAATCAACCGCGTATCCGGAATCGTACAGCTCTTCAACTCGTAGATATAACGGAGAGTTAATAAAACAGCATCAAAGAACACTATTCGTCCTCATACATTAATGTTTACATAAATTAGGTTACATAGCATGAACCAAGGATAGATATTCCTAAGAACTATCTCAAGCATGTATCCTCTTGCTAGTTCTTTCTCCCTTCGATTGAATAACATGGATCATTCAAGAAGATTTTGGGTCACTTTTTAATATATAGGCTAGTGGAATAAATATGGTGCTTAGAATAAATAAAATTAAGGAGGACTAGCACCAAGAAAAGAAGCGATTACGTATATGCATTGTATCTTCTATGGTGCTAATGTGCTAGATTAATGAGCCTCGCCCCATTCTAATCGGTCATTTGGCAAACTTTTCTTATAATCTAGCCAGCTAGTTTAATTTCTATGTAAATGATTTTTTCTTGCCCCTAAGGACTAGGTGTGTTTGCAACTTGATGCTAGATGGTCATTGAATTTCACCTGATCATAGTTAAGTGTTGTTCTTTTATTTTGTCACAGAAAACAAACGACATGTCACTCTACATAAGGATCATATATTATTCATTCTTTTATGTCATGTCATTAGCATTCGACCCATTTGTCATCGTATTTCATATATAGTATTGATGACATGCGAAAGCTAAGCAAGTGTCTATAATCAATCTCATAATATTAGAAGACATCATCAATCATCAATCATTACCATAAGAAAAAAAAAACCATTTGGTAGTGCATAATCCAGAGTAAGGACCAAAGTCCGTTCATTAGATTACAACAGTAATTGCTAATTCGAATATTCGGATGTGATTTCTGTTAAGTATATATATATAGTTGAAATGCGTGGTCATTAATATAGTTTCGAGATTGCTAGACTTCGAATTAGGGCCACCTACGCATGGATGGTCTTAGTCTATGACGACAAATATATCATACCATGTAGCCTTTGATTTCTTGCATATGGTTCATTTATAGGTGGGGCGTTCGGGTCGAGCTGATCACGTAACGTTTGCGATTTTGGACGGAGCGATCATATAGGCTCGTGCTATGTCGTATTTTCCATATGGAAAGGCATTGTCTAATGATCTAATTAAGTTCATCGGTTCGGGCCATATCTTATTTTTGCATTAAGTAGGTAATCTGATGAAGGTGTAGTCTTAAATAATCCATGAAACTAAACTGGAGTGGTCTCTAGTTAGGCTGGGGATTATCGAGGTTATATGTTACATTAATTAATTAACAGGACTAGAATGACTGATATACCAAAAATAAAGAGAAAATGAAATTTAACCTCACTGAACTCCTATCATCTTTAAAAATAAACATGTAACCTACCTATCCTTCAACGAAATTGCATTTTTTAAAAACAAAAGTTCATTAAAAGAGTTTATAATTGGGTCATCTTAATATTTACCCTTAACTTCAGTAGAATTCTTTTTTTTTTTTCTTGCACGAAATCTCATTCTAAAAAAATAATAAGGATATCATCTATATGTTTTTAATATTTATAGGGGTCATATATCATCTACAACTAATACGTCCATCGAAATTCGACGACAGCAAATAATATGTCCATCAGAATCCAACTGCAACAACTAATATTCCCGTCGTTGGAATCCGAGCAAACTTTCTCTACTCATGTCTATCCAAGCTTGACCAAAAAAAAAAAACTCCTTCACCCAAATCCCAAAATGAGAATCAGCAATTACTTCAGTCGCAATTCAACGACTACGCGATCGCAAAATATCTTAGCCACGATTATTTTTTTGGTTGCAATGTTAGCGATTGAAATTTTATGTAGTCACACTTTTTTCTTGGAAGGTTTGGTTACAATGGCTCTTAAAGGTGACGAAATTGAAGTCTGATACTGCCATAAAGAGGAGGCGAGCGCTGGCTGCCTGGTGTACTATCTCTGGAATGAACGGAACTTGAGAGTGCATTGCCATGAAACGAGGGAACCGAGGATGCATGCTGGTGTGATTCTGACTGCTGCTAGATGTGTTAATGTGTCTTGGTTGTTTCTGGTTGTTTTGGTAGGGTATTGGTATGGTTTTCAGCTTCATGAACGCACAACAATATGACATGTAAAAAAACTCTCATCTTTTACTATCAATAAAGTTTGTGTTGTGCGGAATTCACACCATTTCATCCCAAAATCATATCCGATCAACAATTAAAGCCTCTAAATCGAGATACACTCGCAATTCTTCAAACCAATCCAATTCATTAAAGAAAATCATCCAACCAAATTATTAACTAAATTAATAAAAAATCAAATTAATTAAAGGTTAGGGTTAAAGAAAATATACATTGCATGATTAGTATTTTGAATAACAAAGGGGAGTTGAAATGGGAGATGGTTGACGCTCTCGCGGAGACCCTCCTGTCGACGGCAGTTGATTCCGACGAGGGGAGGGGCAGTTTGCTAGTTGATTACAGCGAGGGTCCGTGGAAACTATGAAAACAAATTTGGGGAAGAAAGTGAAGTGTTGCAAACCAGATCTATCCACGATACTTTTTTTTTTATTAATCAGCGATCGAAATGATCGCTTACAGATCTTGTTTTGCGATCAATTCGATCCTTGATTTTGTGACTAATATTATTTTCGGTTGATAATTTTATTTTGTTATCATATTCTTGTTTCGTCACAATTTGATGGCAAATGAGGTTGTTTCTTTGGTAGTGATGGTTTCATGTTCATCGATAAAAGCTTGTATTAACTGTTGGCTGAGATCGTGATGGTGGTGCGTGAAAAGGTAAAAAAAAAAGAAGAAGATCGTATTGGTATCTGTCCCACCTAAGAAGAATGACGCTGACAGTAGCGAGAAGAAACCCGAGGATAAATAAAAAAAAAGCCCGATAAGAAAAAAAAACGAAAAGGTTAGAAATCTCATTGGGCGCAAGGGATCTGGCGTAGGAGAAAAAGTAGATGACATCCATGTCAGGATGGTAGAAAAAAAAGAAAGACGTAAAAACTCATAAAGGTGGGAAAATAGCATGAAGCTCTAATAACCAATTTTCAAACGAAAATGAAGGATTTGAAAAAAAAGTTCGTGAGAATACAGAAACAGAAAAGGGTTTGAAATCATGTATCGCATTGTCATCATGTGAGATTGAGTTTATGACAACCACTGCAGCAGCATGCCAAGTTTTTTGATTAAGAAATATGCGATGAATTTTCGTGATCTGGAGTTATGTCAGTATTAGGAAGGACACGTTAGTTGATAATCCTGACTTTGAAGGGCAAAAAATATCACGTAATGAAAACAAAGAAAATCACACATGAGGAAAAATAAATCTGATCAGAATAATGACTTGGTTTATTAGGCGTTGGAAAAAATACATTGTCACCGTCTCTCTCCACCTATAAATAGAAGATTGTAGGTTGATTATAAAAAAAAGCTCAGGGATAGAGCTTAAAAAACTCAAATAAAAAAAAACAAAAAATCGAAATAATTTATCTTACCAAAATTTGACTCTAACCAAAAAGAAAAAACATAGAGTCCAAACCAATGACGACGGTGATGATGGAGAAACTGTCAATGGGACAAGAATAATTAGGTCAACCGAAGTTTAGAATCCGCGGCATTAGTATGAAAACATATGGTGATTGATTGATTTATTTATCATGCGTCCAATTAATTTAAAAGATACGTAAGATATATCAGAAACCAAAAAAGAATCTGAATCCTAACTACCTCCTATTTCTTCTTCTTTTTTTCATTTTTTGGGTTTAAAAAAAGTGAGAAGCGACCAGGTGGAGCTATAGAGATAGAGAGATATTGACAGACGAATGTGACTGGAAACTTAGTTATTGGACAGATGGAATTAAACCCAATAAGTGTGTAAATATACAAGCATAAAAAGACAGAGAAAACCAATTAGTCATAGTCATGCATGTTTAAATCGAAGAAGTTCAGAAGACCAAAAATGATATGTCACTGCGACACGACACCGACACCCACCAAAAGAATCATCCACAGATATGGAAACAAAACTATGAAGTGCGCTCGTCTTATATAATTAGTCGTCACCGATGATATTATCCAAAACTCCGCGTACTCCCCTCCTATCACTCTGACTTGGTCTTGGGGAAGGATACTCATGAAAAGTAAGAGCAATCATTATAATTTTTTTTATTATATATAATATTATGATAAATAATCCAAAAATATAGAGAATATTATAATGATATGATAGTTTTATTGATATTTTCTGTCTCACATATAACTTTCACACTTTAACGCACATTTCAATAATTTTTTTCAAAATCTTTTCAACTTTTTATCAAATATGACTCTATTTTTTTCTTATACAGAATTTTTATTTTATACAATCTAATGCAAGTGCTTGAGGACTAGTCACAGACTCAATTGATTTATTTTCACACTTCAAATTCAATGTTAAATGCTAAACTATGAATCTCTATCACTAATTCATATTTTTATAATTGATAATTATCAAACATTATACTACTATCAAAATAGATGTGAATTAAAATCATGAATTTAAAAAATATTATAATAATATGATAATTTTATTGAATTTTTCTATCTCACATTTTAATTTTTTTATTTTAAGACCCATTTCAACACAGTATTTCAAAATCTTATCAACTTTTCATCACATCATCATTTTATTTTTTTTCATTTTATAGAATCTTTATTTTATATAATCTAATACAAGTGTTTAAGGACTAGTCACAAACGTAATTAATTTATTCACTTTTCAAATTCAATGTTAAATGCTGAACTATGAATCTCTATCACTAATTCAGAGTTTTACAATTGATAATTATCAAACATTATACTACCATCAAAATAGATGTGAATTAAAATCATGAATTTGATTGCTTACTATGTATTACATGTTGCAGCCAGTGGAACGCGTTAATCATTTTTATGATGCGTTTGGATCGCATGAATGATTTTGAAGAAGAATAGAATGATGTATTTAGATTGAATGGAGATTGGAATGGAATAAGATATTGTTTTCTAACTGAACTGTTTGGTTGTTAAAATCTGAATGGAATACTACTTTTTTTTTTTCATAACTTTATTTTTAAATAAAATTTAGAATTATTTTTATTTTGAGTTTTATTTTAAATAATATAAATGAAAAAAACTAATTTAAAAAATGAAATTAATTTAAAAATTAAAAAAATGAATTTTATTTAAATACAATAATTTCATTACAAATTTATCTCAAAATAATTTTGATGTAAAATCAAAATTACAAAATTTTAAATAAATTTAAGTTTCAACTATCATTTCTTATATTTTTTTTATTAACTATTAATATTTTTTGAAATAATTTTAATATATTAATTTTATTTGCATTTTTAAAAAACATTTATGTTCAAAATGATTTTTGAGAAAAAAAGTATGATTTCCTTTCCGTCATGATTGAGCAATTCCTTGGATCAAAATAAAAAATAAAAAATCAGTTTGGATCAAAATAAGATTCTGTCCAAAATTGATTCCTATTCCATCAATTAACCAAACACAATTTTCTTTATATTTCCATTCCATCCATCCCAACGCTCCTTACTTGCAGGCATGTCACTTTAACGGCGCACCTCTGCAGACTGCGGCATACTAGTCAAAACCTTCGCAGGGTGGTTACATATCACTATTCTGCCTCCCGCGTATGTTATAATTTCTTTCCAGGTAACCAAAAAGTGGACATAAACATAATTCTAAGCAACAACGTTGTCGTCGAACATGTCCAAAAGTCATTTCATCCGTGGGCGGTCACTTTCGTTGCTTCTCTCAAAATCTTTTCTTGGTGCGGTGGTGTTGAATGAACCAATAAACAATGCGTTCACATTTCAGGTTTCAACCACATGAGTAGTGACTTATCCGTTGACCACGCAGGCAGCTGACCGAAAATTGCATGGCCGGTTTGTTTTTTTACACAAACCGTGTATGTACCATATCCCCTGCTTGCCGACCAAATCATAAACATTACTCCGTTGACCCGTATAACACTCTCAATCATTATATTATTCAACGGATATTCTTAAAAGGTTTTGTTTGTTATTTTAATTATGGCGGGAAATTATGTCATTAACGTCATATTAAAATACATAATTTAAATTATTATTAATATTTTAAGATAATATTTCAGAAAATAATTTTTGATCGTGACGTAAGTCAAATTTTATATCGATATATATGTTTTCATACTATTACAAAATTCGGAAGGAATATACCCAATCTTTGAATAGTGATTAGTTAATATTTGTATGATATTTTACATGTCCATGCGCGAATGTTTGCTCGTCATATAACATTAGTCCTAGCTAGGCGATTTTTTCAGTTTAAACATATACGGAGGACTATATAAAATTAACCACGTATGATCATAGTTGTACTAGAAGCATTGGATATTAAAAAAAAAAAAAAACAGCATTGATCATTGTAGTACTAGGATTCCTATGATAATTAGTTGATCGCTCGAATGTGCATGGACCCATGCCAGTGGATCATTCAAATATTATATGTATGTGAACTAAGCGCAGTTGGTATAACGGTGATACGGTTTCAAAATATATATACTCAATCCCAAAAAATTTAATGATCAAATTTTTTTGTATAATTTATAATTTATATGTATTAATTAAATTATAATATTATCATATTAAAAACATTCTATCAAAAATATCAAAACATTCATATTATTTACTTTATATCATATAAATTCATCTCATTACTTTTTTTTCTTATTTTCTTTTTCTCACTCTTCCCACTCACACGAATTAAAAAACAAATTAATTTTTATAATAAAAAATAATATATATATTATCGTATCATATCAATAAATCATAATTCTTCTGGGATGTTAACTATAGAAGATGGAAGCCCTCAATGTGCCCACCAAACCGGTCCTTTCCTTGCTTCATCGGCGTGTTTGTGTATAGCGTGCAGCTAGTGGCAACTATTTGTTTTATACGTACATGTATTCACGGATATATTGTTTGTATAAGATGACGGGTGTGATCTTGCCTACAATATGGATTGATACTTGGCTAATAAGACAAATGAAAATGTAACGATCGATCAGTTTGCGAAAGAGATATGTTTGTAGTGAGGTCCTAGATTCAAAGATAGAACCTATTGATACGGATATAGCTCTATGTATTATGATTTGATTTATACGCATAGTATATGCCAATGCTATGCTCACAACATGAAACCTAGCTATGGCTGAGTATGGTTCGGGCCATTCGTTATATATACATATATGTTTAGTTGATCCCCTCCTACTCCGACTCGCAGAGAATGTACGTAGGATAGCAACCTAGGCTATATATATATATGAGACTGAGTAACTATAGTCAAAACAAGTTATAATGCTCACATAGATTTAATTTTTAAAATTTGAAAAATCCAATAATTCTAAAAAAAATTATTTTTTGAAATATGCTTTTTTATAATTTGTGTATGTGCTACAGCCCCTTTATGCCTAGAGCCCGAGACAGAGCTGCACATCGATCATATAAGACCATGTGCAAGTTGCAACCTTAAGCCTGCGGTCCTATATATCATCTTGACGTATGGTAGATCATATGTCGACTTTTAGTATATTGATGGTGATTGTTTGCACCCTTGTCTGAAACAATAATAGATGTCTTAATTACATGCAAGTATAAGTACCGAGTATAAGTATAGATGTCTTAATCGCGCTCTAACACTACAAAAAAAACAAAAAAAGGGGGGGG
>LIEC01010621.1:64367-94223 GCA_001925005.1 Drosera capensis
TTCAGCTGGGACGAGTGAGTATTGCTGGTCGCAAAAAGACACAGGTGACTAAACAACGACTAAAAACGGTCCTTGTAAAAAAGGTATCTAGTTAATTGAAATTGACGATCAATTTAAATTTTAGTCTCAGACTATTAAGCACACAGTTTGGTCTCCAAAATTTGACGATTAAAATCATAATTTAGTCGTAAATTTAGCGACTAAATAAACCTTTAGTCATCAAATTTAGCGATCAATTCTTTATGTTAATCGGTAAAGTGAGATAACTGAATGCTATGAATTTTACGACGAAAGTCATATTTAGTCGCAAAAATACAACTAAATTGATATGTTGGTCGTAATTTTAGCGATTAATTTTTTATGTTAGTCGTTAAATAGAGATGAATAAATACTGTGAATTTTACGACGAAAGCCATATTTAGTTGCCAAAATTGCAACTAAATTGATATGTTAGTCTCAATTTTTTTAACTAATTTGATCTCTAATTTTTGCGACTAATTTTAACATTTGGTCTCTAAAATTAATGACTAAGTTTATTTTTAGTTGTCATTTATGTTTTTCAAATTAATAAATAACTCGTTTTCTATAATACTTAACATGTTGATACAAACAATTAAATGCTGTGAAACGTCTGGAGACGATAATACATTTTCCGAAATAAAATAAAATTTCATTAAAAGGTCTAATATCCAAGCATATAAATACGAATCATGTCTAAAATCCAAACAAATCGTCAGTTTACGACGTCTGATATCACACAATGTTTTTGATAGAGGCTAATACAAACTTCCAGTAAAGACGAGATCTATGAGAAGGCCTATTGTTATGAAGGAAGCTGCATCTCTGACCCTGTAAATGGATTACAGTTCATAATAGGAGTTAAATTTACCATCATTTTTTATACCATTCTTTTCAATTCATCCATCTCCTTCGTGTTTCCTTCAAGTTTTTTTTTTTTTTTCCATTTGTTTCTTCTTAGATTCAAATCGCAAAATGAATGAGCTATAATTATATCTTCACAAATCCATGTTGTGGAGTGATCAACCAAAATCAACAAACACAAGACTTTACAGAACTAGACCAGTATGAGCTGACTTGGAGTAATAACTATAAAACAAAACAAACTGTAACTATTTCTCCACAAACTCATGATAAGAAGTGATCAACCAAAATCAACAAACACAAGAATTTGCTTAATAATCCAGGATGAGCTAACTCGGAGTAGTAACTGCAAATTTGAAACAGTACAGAGATAAGCACCCTGTACCTCCAATTTGTTAAGAAATTAGGAATTTAATCATCTCACGTAAGGTCATGCTCGGGGCTTCGGTGACGACTACAACCAGGGTCGAAATAGATTAACAGGACCTTATGAGGAAACCAGGTATCATTAATAATGTGTAAATGTTGCAGCTATTTCCCAAATCCCGCGAGATGACTCATCCCACAACTGTCATATATGAAGCAAAATTTACTGCCGAGTTCTTGCTATCCTATATAATATAAAAGCATTAGCTAGGTATTTTGAACTACAGTTAGGACCAACTAATTGATGTTTCTCTAATAGTTTGGTCTACAAAGAGTTCCGAATGAGTACTTTTGAACGATCATTACAGCCAATTCATTCTTACGAGAGAATGGACAAGATATCCCAATTTTACTGACTGGTTATTTTCTTCAAATTCCCAATTGAAATGATAGCAACAATTTAATCAAGTAAGAAAGCCAAATCCTACCTAGGTTCCCAGAACATTGCCAAGTTCACTTAACCAAAAACAACAATCATAGAAAACACGATATTCTCGAAACCCTGATCACAAAAATCCACCAATCACCGAACGAATCGAACAATCAAAAAACCCACGAAATCATATCATTTCATAAGAAAAGAAAACATGTCTCATCTCTCATATCGACATGAATCAACATTACCCCATAAGATAATAAGCCTAAAAATAAAAAAAATATGAACCCAATCGTACAAATCTGGTTAAACCAAGAAACCAAAAGTGAAAAATTACAGTAGATCTCCAAAAATCAACAACCAAATCCAAATTTCCGTAGACATAGAAAGCTGAAAAATAAGAATGCAATTGAGAGATCTATGAAAAGACAGCTAACTACTACAACTACGACGAGGCAAGGCTGCTGCTGTTCATAGAATGAGGATTAGGGTTTCATTTTCTCAATTCGAGATTAGAGATATGGAGAGGAATCGAATCGAATCGTATCGTCGGAATTGAAGACAATGATGACGCATCAAAATGGGAAATGGAGGTGGAACGTTAAGCCTGACTGATGGAATGGTGGTGCTTCAGTGAAATGAGGATCCTTTTCATGTCCCTAATTTTGATGGCGACTAACAACAAATTTTAGTCGCACATCTAGCGACCAACATCATAAATTAGTTTACGGTGATAATGGTAAGTCCGTCAGTTCTCTGGATTTATGGATTATTCGATTTATCAAAAAAAATATTTCGAGATTTTCTTAAAAAAAATATCATAAATTAGTTGTCAAAAGGACAACTATGTTTTACAATAGTCACAAAATTCATTTTGATTTTTTTTAAAAATAGGATCAAAAGTATTAGCGACTAATAATAAAAATTGATATCGTAAAACCTAAATTTAGTCGCGATTATAACAACGAAAATTATATTTAATCACAAAAAAAACCAATATCAATTATCCTCGTTAAAAAGACGACTAACACAATATAATTAGTCACCCTTGCCCAGTTTTTTCGTCGTGTAAGGACTGCATAATGCGCAGTGTCTTGTCTATATGCATACGCATGCCATGAGATATATGCACTTTGACTCCTTGAACTTCGCGCTACTTTCGTTTGTCTAGCTTTGATCAACTAACGAGCTCATATATAATATATCACGTACGAGATCGCCTCGCAACTTTACATTAAACTCTAGTGGTCCAGCTTGCATGTTGATTAAGATTACTTGGTAGTCAGTAAATTAATATAGGAATTAGGAAACCCTATCAGCTGTAAAACTGTACATACGTAAAGACATTATATGATGGTGCATGGCCTTTTTTTACACCTTGTTAGTAAAAATTATAGGTACAATTTAACTATCATCGATAACTGAGTAATTAATCTCACTAGCTCGTTGTAAATAGCTGTTTAATTAGTTTATAACAGCCAAATTGGCTGTTGATTGTTACAATAGCATCATGTTGATTAATTGCACTAGATAGGCTCCTTTTCACTTGATTGCATTTAGCGTATGCTTTCTTACCCCTTCATGCTTCCAATGTTCCTCGCACATGTGAAAGCCATCCTAGAATGATCTTAACACAAATTTTCAAATGACCTTGGACCGATAGCGAAAATTAAATTGTAAAGTTAGATTTACTCCCTTCATCTCATAATTATTGCAACATGTATATATTTTATATTATTTTATACATATGAATATAAATTCCGTTTTTTTATCAAATCACATCCGATCGTCCCGTAACATGTATTAGATTAAAGCACGTAATTCACACAATCATCAATATTTCAAGATAAATTCACAAAAAAATACGTTTGAATATCTTTACACGTGTATCAAATTTTATATGATACGCTTATAAAGTCAAATATTATAATAATTTTAAGACGAAGGGAGAAATATGAAAATAGAGGATGAAAATTTTGATTAATAGAATTGGATGATAGCTGAGGTATCAAGATCAGCAATTGGACCATTTGCATATGCGTAGATGGTTCATGGTGTTTAGACTAGCTATTATAAACTGTTTAGCTAGTAGCTTTAGCAATTAGCATTAGCTTTAGCTAGCTAGTATAATTAGGGCGCAAGAAACGACAGGATAAAAAGGGCATTCAGCTCCCTATACATATATGGCTAAGACCTTAGATTATCCCACACTAACTAGCTTTGTATAATAATATATGTTCATCTCCCCGTGAATATATATGTTACTATTAATCATAAGTTATCGCAAGCTGCTGCAGCAACACTTTCCGTGCAATTAGAAAATTGAAATTTTAAAGATACAACAATCAACACGTACTTGTACATGTACAGAATTTCTTGTGACAGTGGAAAATGTTCCCCATATAGACACATATATACTTACAGGGATGAACTGTGGTGTTTCCTCTTATTTAGGCCATTGATTGATGCAACTATGATGGACCAACTCCATCATTGAACATGTCCATGGCTATAGCTACCTTCTATGAACATTGTATAAGTCACAAAGCTCATATTGATAATGATAAACTCATATGGCATTTTCTTAGATTCTCTAGAAACCGTTTCCGTCACGTTTTTCTAATTATTCTATGATCATGACTTAAAAATAACATTCTGTGATTATGTGCACATCACCGTATTCCATCAATAACTATTGTGTATAGTCTTGGTTACAGTGATTGTAGAATAATTAACATGGCATGCCGAAGAAAACAATTAACTCATCGTACTTATATTCTTTAATACAATGATCATGTGTATTTAAATGGGTTTATATACTAACCACCCTGCTTTGAATCGTACTCATCGAAAAATAAAAAGAAAGAGTTGATTCATTGAGAGTTTTTTTTTTTCTTTTTTTGTCAATTCAAATTATAAGTATATAACAACCAAAGCCAATGAGATATACAATCTCAACAAACAGCCTTTACGGCCGATCAATACAAATAATAGCACCATTTAGATACACCAACCACCAGAATCAAACTCCAGTACTGCCCAACACCAAATAAATAGAAACCCACCATGAGAAAAACCGAATCCATGTCACGAAACCATGAATTCATTGAGAGTTATGAGATCACCCTCAAAGATATCATGTTATATAGTGAGTTTCACACGTACGTTTATAAACTTCTGTATTATACAATACATGGATATATAAAGACTTGACTGGGCAATAAGGGTGAGCAAACTTTATCCCGAATTACCAGATCGAAACCGGATGAAAACCGTGCCGAATTGATAAAGAACCGGTGACATTACAGTACGGGATTGATTAGTATGGCATACCTAAATACCGGTCTGATACGGGAAATATATTACCATATCGATCCGAAACTACTTACAGTTATATTTTTATAACTAATAACAAATAGAAATTGACATTTTGTGTTACTCATAAATTATCAAGTTATATCATCTTAACTATGTTTAAGCAAGAGATATAAAACTTAAATAGATATAACTACAAACCAGTTCATTCACTTTTGTAAAGTTTTTGTCTACTCATTATGCAAATATGGAAATCTCCATTATGCTCTGCCGGTTTTAGTTCCCAAAAAAAAAAAAAAAAAAACTTACGCATCTTTTGTTCCTTTGACATTTTAAAACTTTAAAATTTGCGATTTAGGAGGTTTATAGGGGTGAGTTCAAGTTTCCTCATGTCACCGAATAGAACCTAAAGATCGAACCGTCCCATATCAAAATATCAAAATATCAATATCGATAAATTGGAACGGGACGGCACAAATTTTTCTCGGAACCGTATATATTGGTACGGGACGGGTCGAAACGGGATCGCAGGAGGAGATGGGATCGCCTGTTGTAGGAAATATACAGCACCTGTGCTGTAATTAATTTTCCATCATTGGATGAAATCTGCAGCTAAACAATATGGGTAAAACAAAAAACCAATGGCACAAAACCTGAACAGCACCAACCAGCAAGAAATTTGTACTGCAGGCGATCTCCGTCCAGGAGCCGACTAGCTGTTGTCCTTCACAGAGAAAAAAAACAAGTAAAAAAAAAGGTCATTACTATTTTAGTTACTTTATCCCATCCATTTGGTATAAGTGGAGTATTTAGTTACTGTTTTAATCTATAACTTTTATTCCGCATGAATAATTTTGGCACGTCACTCATTACGTGTCACTCATTGCGTCTCAATAGATGTCTGAAGCGTGAAAACTTGTTCATTTATTTATTCCCCTATGAAACGTATGACAAAATAAAGGTCACTCATTACTATTTTAATCAAATGGGCTAAAGTATGGTGAAAGAGAAATCTTTAGACTTTATTCCCTATGAAACGTATTCAAAATATTATTTGAGCGTCTCATACATCCACATGAATTGGATCTCTTGATGAAATGTCAAAATATTGATATTGCTCTTTTAAACATAGGTATAGATAATAATGTGACAAATAAATATACTGAATATAAAATTTATATAGAAATATGTTAAGATAAAAACAATGGAGCAAAAGTTGATGGAAAATCTTTATCAATATTGATTGTGGGGTTTGAACACAGAGGGCATATATATAAAAAGTTCTCCATTACTTCTCTTTTGAAATAATTATTAAGATATGTGTATTTTGAAAACATGCATACATGCGTGTGCATCAGGCGGTCGGCTTGGGCTTTGGTTGAACCATTTTTTGTGTTTTGTGTCTTAAAGGATTCATCACGACCGTGGCACATAAATGAGAGCGTGTTTCGGCTTTGTAGCTTGCGTCACGACCTTGATAGAATGCCATCACGACCGTGACACAAATCTGATTTGTGTGTTTCATGGGGAATGAATCATCACGTCCGTAACGGAGCTTGTCGCGACTGTGATGGCTATCTATAAATAATTTTTCAACAATTATTCCTTCCAAAAGCTATGCATTTTCACCTAATGTCGTGTTTTCCGGATTTGAACTAATATTTCTAATGAATATAATTTACCAAATCGAATTGAAACATATTGCATTCATCATTTTCATTATCATCTTTAAAATTAAAACAAATCTCCACTTTCTAATACCTATATCTCGTAACTTTTTAAATAGATTTCAAGGATATTAATTTCGGATCGCTTCTCAAAGTGTTCAAAGAGACATAGTTATATCCCGGAGGGTTGTTCATCGAGATTGCTTGTCACAACTCGTTCGATCTCTTAGGATCGGGTCGGACCGTACGATGGTCTAGTTGTATGTCGGACTGATCTAATGATGTGGGACAAATCTCAAGGTGCATTGAACAATCTGCATATCAGAAACCAAGAAAACATCGTTAGTCGGGAAACCGAGATGGGTATCTTGATCGTCCGCTCCGACGCTCAAATTAATATGTGTTCGATCTGAATGAGAGAGAAAGAATAAAGGATTATGAATGAGAGGAGATAACTCCTTGAGAATGGTGAAGAGTATTTATAAGGAAAGAAACCCTTTGGGTGGGCTTTTCCTTATTTTTTAAGGCTCATTTTCCTTATGTTGATTCTTCCTTCTTATCAATAAAAGAAGTATTTGATTTTATTTGTTATTGAACATAATCTTGATTTGGGTGACCATCAGAGATCTCTAAGCGATCTTCTAGTTTAAGAAAATTGGACAAATAAATGGTTAAAAAAAGTTAAATACGCCTGTATGTCTTACATTGTTCATGGTCTTCATTGTTGCACCTCTTCATTTCAAATGCTGGTGTGAAAAAGCTTGAAGAAGATAACGATGAAACAAGAAAATACAATCGACAGATTTATTTGTTCTTGAATTCATTCTATCGACTGCGTATATATAAGTCACACGGAACATATGCTCCCGATATTACATCTCCAAATTATAATCAAAAGCCTATCAACTTGAAGTATTTACAACTAGTGTAACTAATAGTTACCCAATATTATCATAATAATATTCACAAAATCCAAGATATGTCCCCTCAAGTTGGAACATGAAGATAATGTTCAACTTGTATATGAGATTGTAAAATTATAGTCATGGTAAGGCTTTAAATTAGTGAAGATATCGGCATGTTGTTGCTGGGTAGGCTGCTGGGTAGCTATAATGGTTCGATCCTACATTTTCTCACGAAAAAAATGACAATTGATGCTTAGTTGGTTCGTGAAAAACAAGATTATCTGCAATGTACAAGTAACTTGATTAGCACAACATAACCGCATAGGATGAGAAGATGTCAATAATGCCTTCAGCCAAGTAAGCTCACAAGAAATCGTTGTCATAGCTCTATACTCCGCATTTGTTGAAGATCATAAAAAAATCGTCTAAACGTGTTTGGGTTTTGCAGGTTGCATCACGACGTGACAGAAGGCCGTCATGACTATGACACAACCTGGTTTGTGTGGTTCATGAGGAATGAATCGTCATGCCCATGATGAGGCTTGTCATGGCAGTTTTGGCTGTCTAGAAATAGTTTTACAATTTTTTGTTTTCTCTAAAACCTATATATGTTTTTTCATGTAATATCATGTTTCTTCACATTTGGAACAATATTTCTTATAAATATAATATCTCAAATTGGATTGAAACAAATTGCATTGATTACTTTCATCATCCTCTTTAAAATCAAAGCGCATTTTCATTTTCTAATACAATACCTTTCTCTCAATTTTTTTTTAAAGAGATTCCAAATGAGATTATTTCGAGATCGTTTTTCATATTGTCTAAGATGACTTAATTGTATTCTGGAGGGTGGTTCGTCGAGATCCATTATAAGTGATCTTCGATCTAGTTTAAGAAGAGGGGATAAATAAAACCTTACGAAAAATTTAATACAATACCTCTAAGTCTTACATCATTCGGGGTTCTTCGTTATTGCACCTTTTTATTTCCAACACAAGATAACAGTGAAAAAGCTAGAAGAATACAACAAGAAAATATAATCGGAATCTTTTCTGTTCTTGTATTCATTCTCTCGAATGTGTACAAAAAAAGTCACACGAAAGATATTTGTAATATCCTAACAAATTTATAAACATTACGTAAGATATTTAAGAATATTTTTAAGACGATTTGATTAACTTAAAAATTTCCTAACTATCTTAACAATCCATTAATTATTCTCATAAATATCTCAACAAACTAACACGACACCGGGAGCCACCAACCCACAATCACCACAATCTTGGGCGTGATCTCCGTTAACCACCGCAGCTTGTTGCCCCATCCGCACCCCAGCCTTGGCGAGCCACCAGCGCGCCAGACACAACCCCAATCAACCACTACACGCAGCCGTTGCACAACACCGCCACCAAGCTTCGTCGCCACCGGCTATCAACCTGCGCTGACATCCTTACTCGACATCGAGCCCGGATCCGGCCATCCTCGACCTCGCCCGACCACCCCTGTGCCGCCCTGGCCTTGCTGCCCGACGACGAGGCTAGGTTCGTCCTCGCCGTCGACCTCAGAGCACCGAGCGACCTTCCTCGCTCCATCCCGACCACCGACGATCGGGATCTAGCCAAGGTTGGTCCTTTTTCTATGAAAAATCTTTCCTATAAATCATCTCGCATTTCCTTCGCTCGACTAACATATGCCATATTTGGTTGCAACATTGCATCAATGCCGTTAAAAGTCCTCTATACAAGTATGAAGTTTCAGATTTCCTAGGCATTCGCTTCCACAATTCATTCTACTGGGTTTTCCATGTTTCCATCACAAAATACCAATTTATTTTTGGCACAAAGGACATCGATCATCGGCATCACCCAAATATCATAGTTGTATCACTTGAATATGTATGGACTTATCACCGCATCCGGATGCAAATAAAACATTGAAGTCGTTTTGATCTCGATCGTCTTTCTTTCTTGAGAAATTGTATTCTTTCCTCTCGCCATTGTTCAATTATGTCGCTGCACACCACCACATGGACGCAATCTCTCCTTGATTAAGCGCTTATTGTTTTAGGTGGCTCTAGGCACAGCTCTGACATTATGTGAAAAAGCTCGAAGAAGAGAAGAATTTATGAAATAATAAAATACAATCGGAAGCTTTTTTATGGGAAAATATTCTCCCGGTATTACATCTCTAAATAAAACCTAAAATATATCAACTGAAATATTTACAACCAGCGTAACTAACATAGCTAGTTACCAATTATTATCATAATAATATTTACACAATCTCGCATAGCGGGTTTCATAACGGGCATGAAATAAGAACATATAATTTGATTGGCGCGTGTAATTTGGGTGGTGCAGATTTTGGGATTTTAGGCATCTCGATTCTCAAATAATATTCGACCTCGGTGATTCCAAATGGAACCCAATTAACCATATATATATGAAGTAACTCATTATCTTATATGCAATTGATGCTAACTCTCAATTAATCCGATGTGGGTTTGGTACTCTTAACAGATTATATTAGTAGATCTTGACTATCAGTCAAAAGTAATACCCTCACTTATTACTGCAACAATTTGTTTTATTTATCCGTCTTATTAAAATTATAACATTATTATAAATGACAAATTTTTTTAAAAATTATTTTTATATCCTTATTATTTATTTTATATAACATCATCTCTTCACATTATTTATTTTTTTCTCTCTTATTCTCCACTCATTTCAAGGGACAAAAAGGTCATTTCTTATATAATTCATCCCTTCCACTAATCTTTGTACAAAGATTTCATGTTGCGTTTTTTTGTTTTTATTTTTTATTTTTTGGATGAAGGAAGTACTTTCTTCATCATTTGAACACATATTTTATTTTTATCTTTATCCTTATGATGATACTTATCAAATTGTTGGTTGATATGATAACATACAATTTCGGTAATTTTCTGTTCCGATACAATTTCGTTAATTTTGTCTTGGTACTTTGTGTTGGGATCGTGGAGTTCGCGGTGCGATTCATGTTTGATTTGATGTATCAATACACTTTATTATGGTTTGAGATATTTGTCTGGATTTTTCATGGTACTTTGGATAATGGATGTCTGATAGTTAAAAAAAATACTTAGTAGGTCATGAGACTGACAAGAGAAGGCTTTAGGGAAAGTGCTTGAGGTGAAGTCTGACGTGAAAAGGTTTCAAAGATATTAGAAGGTTTCAAAGATATTAGAGCTGGAATCAGAGTTCTCTGGTGTACATCAGACATGGAGCAACTATGATCTGATTAGGTTATAAGTATGACAAAGATAGTGTATCAGAATCTCAGAAGGATATTTTCCCTCACAACGGTGATAAGCTTATTGTGACAGTCACGCCTATTGTGAGGTCCGACTATCGCCATGGGTGACAAAACTAACTACGATATCAAATACTACAGTTGTTGTCGACCATCGTTATATCCTAAAGATTTTTGCACCTATGACGACAATACTCGACCGTAGCCATGGAATTGTGTTCTTCCAGTGATTGTATTAATTCTATGTTTCGATGGATCATATGATACTAGATGTACTATTGAAGATGCTTGTAACTCTTTTAGGGTATTTTTATTAACTATTGAAAAAAAAAAATGGTTTGCCCGGTAGCAGTACCTTGACCGATTCTGGGTTCAATAGAAAGTCTTGCCATCAATCTAATATTTCTTGACCAATCCCTGTAAAGTTCAAGAGATCATTCATGATAAGTTCTTACAAAAAAAGAAAAAAAAAATTGTTCGATCAATCAGAAAACGAACACAAGAAAAACTCAATCCCAAACATAAGCCTCTTCGCGATGCACTGAAACAAACCAATTACCAAATCCAACACGAACGAATCGAGCTTACTCTCTCAAGTATCTATCTAGTCATATACGTCCTGAGATGAATCCTGCGCGGGCCGTTGCCTAGTTACATTTTCAGATCTTCTGCTATAATTTGCGAGATCTGACTTTCTAGAGACTAGTTTGTGCTTTGCTAGTGGATTGTTCAACGCTAATGCAACTAGCTACAACTATGGTGTCTAATAAGTTCAATTGACAGCCACTGAAGCGACGAGTATTACAATTGTTGCCGAGATTGTTTCCATCTTAAGACAATAGGACATCATGTCATGCGAATGAAGGACAGCATTTGCCAACTTGACGGTCCCTTTACGGGAAGAAGATGCAAGTGAATAGGAGGACTATCGAACGGGACAAATAATGTGCACGTTACAGCGAGCTATGATCACTAGTCACTACCTTATAGCTTTGTTCAACCATACCAAGTGCCTCATCTCCTACGCATCCGAGCATATATTATAATACACAAGATTCCCAGTAACTACAGTAATGATATAAAGCAAAGCAAGTTGCAGAATCAGTGCAGCAAAGTCAATGAGAAAGTTGAAGATCAGCTTCAATTTGCTTTCTCAAGTCGAATTTTTGAACCGTCAAGCACCCAATTCCTCCACTCAAGCAAACAATAATTCCTCCATCCACCGTCGACGCATCGCAAAGTCTCCTCTTTGCCGAATAGATCATCCTCCACCATAACCTAGTTCAAACAAAGGTGACAAGTGCCATATAATGATCACAATCACTATATTCATGAACGGTCGTCGTGTTGCATTATGATATCGATTGGACTAGGATGATCATCGCTTTGTCAACTTGGCTGCGCAAGTTGATCGCCTTTTACCACATCATGTTTCCAGGTTCTATGGAAGAAGGAAAAACAATAATAATGTTCGCCAGCCGAGCATTGTCCCGTCATTGCTCGCATAATGTGTAACGTATCAATGTCTCAACTTGGGAGGGATGACTCCAGCAATATTCCGCAATCCATATCCCATATTCACTTTTCTCATGGGCACTAACAGGGAGGATATGCTTCAAATATTCAGTGATTTTGACCTTTTATCAACAACAAAAAAAATAAAAATAAGTGATTGACCAAAAGGGCATCAGTTTTGAGTTGCATAACAGAACACTTCGTCGAGGATTAGACCGATCTGTAACCATCATACACACATACAGATACAGATTTTATGAACAGGAAGACTGATCTAAGAATGCAAGACTTGCTGTAAACACATTGATCTCGTCTTTATGATGATCATCCTCCCTTTTACATACTTTTGCGCGTTTAGGTGGACGTTACAACAATGAACATCTGGAGCTTAAACCGAAGTCAACACCGTATCTACCGAGTCCACCCACATTGTCAACTAGAATATAGTAGACAAGGGAGAGCTTTCATGGTAGCATTATCCATTCAGCTCAGCTCGTTAAAAAGAAAACACACTGAACCTTGTCGCTGAAAATATTCAGCATCGTCAAGCAATAGGTTTAGCATTGGTAAAATGCATAGGACATATCAAAAATATTTGAAGCCAAAGCACCTTTACTAGAATAGTGCGACGGACAGCCGAGCCAGTCAGCAACACACGCACAAAGAGAGAAGAACAGTACTTTTTCAAGGGCAGTGGCATGTACAAAGGCCAGCCGAGTCTGACGAACCATACCATTGAACATTGATAACTTGATAGTTGATACACATGCAATGGATAGCAAGATACACAGTATAGGTCTTGACGCACATCATTGCAACACAGTGCAGATAAAACCAGAAACAATTTTCATCAGTGACGCAGACGACTATCTCACGCTTATAATGTGATACTGAGTCATGTGCACCATCAACATCAATGACCCACAATCATCTCAAAGCATAATCTAAGCATACTACAAATGCGAGATTGAGCTACGTACGACAAATAAATCCTTTCACATTCAAAGCATCATAAAGAAGAATTCAGGTACAAAATGCATGTAGCAAGTTTCATAACAAGAAACACAGTAAAATAGAGGGGGCTAACTGACCAAGAAAACTTCTGGACATGAACCATATGTCACTAAAGAATCCTCCCTCTTCATAATGTTCTCAGCGCAAACCTCTGAGAGAATCTGTGGTTTTGCCAGATCTTGCATCCGTCCATGCCTTCGCAATTGTCTTTTTCATTTCCTCATCACCTTCCTCATACATATTCTGTAAATTCATTGGAGGATTTTAAAGTCTGTAAGATTCATAAGAATCTCACCAATAGAAGTGCAATCAAGTTATTCTTACGTCAAATTAATGTAGGAGAAAACAACATACCTTCATCAGATCCATGATTCCCGCCATTGGATCTTTATCCTTATCCTTGTCAAGGCTAGACTTCAGCTGCAAAAAACACAACATGATCAATTATCATGACTTTGAATTTCGAATGCCCAAGTAATTATAAGACTGATCCTTCACAATAAATTACCTTGTCCTCCTTGAAGTGCAAATCAGACCAGTTGCCTCTCGAATCCTTGATCAAGGTGATAACCACTCTCGTAGGCTTCACTAGTATCTTACATTTCTCAGGAACAATACTCTTGTTTAGCTTTGGGATGGCAAATTGATAATTCTTCCCTTGGACATCATGAAACTTGATATCAAATGATGATGACTTAAATGATGTTTCAATTTTCTCCTCTTGCACCCCCTCAAGAGGAACATATATCTGCAAAATGATCAAAGAGAAAAATCACAACTGGGTAAATGGCTCATTGGCCATCGTAGTTTCTGTTATGATTTTCTTGAGATAAAACCCAGTCACCAGGTACAAAGCCAACTAAATCTGAGTTTATCTAAAATTTGGCTCCGCTCAGGGATCATATACTTCCAACTGGCAGTCTAGCATGAAGACACAGAAAACCAAAACCAGCAGAACATAGCTCATCCTTGCCATGATTAATTATCGTGATGGCGATTAGATTCAAAAGCACTACGACAGAACTGGTGAGAGTACTGCTGATGGCTGCCTGACAAAGGGTGGATTGAATTGGCAAAGTGGCAACTGGAACAAGACCATGACTTGACTATTTCTTGTTTTGGTTTCTGAGCATTGAGATTAGGTCTTATCACTAAAAGAAAAAATAAACACTACTATCAATACTCATGTCAATACTCAAAACACGACTGGATTGCCGGAACAAGGCAAAGCCTGGACAAGCTAACTGGAGAAGTAGCAACCAGCAACAAGCTTAGACTCTTGAATGCTAGTTGTTCTGTGTTTCTCAAACCTCGAGTTTAGGGATTTTCACTGAAAAAAGCTACTGTCAAGAATCATAATATGACTGGATTGCAAGATATGAACTTCAATCTGCCCTGAAAAACAGGAGAACACTAATTCTTTATTGTTTGTTCCAAGGGCTAAGACAATTGGTAACAATAAAATGAAGTTCAAGTGAAAGAACTGGCCAAAAAAGGCATTAGTCAGAAGACCATGGTAACACGATACATGCTTGACAAGTCGACATATAGCTATTCTAGGAACAGAAGAGTCCATATGTGAAACAAGTATATTCTGCCTCTAACATAATGGAGCCAGCTGCACTAGAGAATGCTACCAATAGACTTAACAGCCAAGTCACTATACCACCATGTGAAGAGAAACCAATCGAGCTTCCCTGGTTGAATTGATCAAGATTTAAGTATTTAAAGAAATTTCAAATGATTAATATTTGGCTCATGTAATGCAAAGATCATCCGTAAAATGAAGCTCGGTTATCAGAATTGAGATGCATTATCCTACCAGCCTGTAAATTACTTTGTGCTTGATCGTAAAAATAAGATAGGGGTGCTGCAATTGGTGATCATCTATACAGACCATGGACGGCACACATACCTTCACTTTGTCATTATCCTGATCCCAGCTAAATGTTGCCAAAGTGGTGTACTTGAGAGCTGGAACTGAAGCCACCTTGGCTAAAGGTACAATAGGCGTCTGGGGTACACTTGATGACGCTTTTGACAGCTGCATTGAACAGAAAATAATCGGCTATTAGGCTTCTAAAGAGAACCTAAATGTTTGTCAAAATTAACGAACCTGATAAAGTACAAAACATGCTATGAATTCAATATATAAAATTGAAAGCGAAATTGCCTAGTAAGTTTGTTAAAAATACAAATCAGCAGCACCAAATCCTAATAGCAAGTAACACAAATAACAGGACAAGGAACCAAGGAGGTTCCAATCATGATCTCCCTGCCCTCCAGAGGTTACAAAATATTTCATCAAAGAACATCCGTTTTATCTCGGCTGAGCACACTTATTTCAATTGTCAAATTTTTTTAATCCATAAAAAGATTAAAAGTTTATTACAGAGTAGCCGCCCCTAACTTCAATCCTCAATACCGAGTAAGCCTTCCCGGAAAAGGATGCCAGCTGGTATGATCCATCTAAATAAGCAATGCATAATGACTGAAACATCTAAAGCAAATTCTGTGACCCTGCAAACAATAGAGGTTGTGTTCTTTCAGCAGCACTTGTCATCAACACAACATGAAGCATACAACAGAAAAACATGATCCATTATTTTTATTCTTTTGGAAAAGAATTGTCATTTGTGCCATATCAAGTTTCACGCATCATATATCATCCTTTTTTCCCACTGCTTTTAACTCAGATTCAAGCTTCTCAGAAGTTTTTTCCTTAAATTTGGGAAACCGAATAACCTGCAAACACGGAAGATCAGGGAAGATCTTTTAAACCAGCTTTTGCTGACGGACTCATCACCATAAAATAGCTCGACACTCAACAGATTTTGATCCCTTGACCTTTCCTTTTCTTGGAGGAGTTGGTTGAACCGCTTACCATGTAGGTTGGGGGTGATCCCCCAAGCTTCTCAGAAGTTGATATCGCAGTCTCAAAAGAAAAGGAAAAGACAACTCGGCAACAAAATATTAAGGACAGCAAGCCATATTTATTCTAAGCTTAAAAGTATACACTCTGAATGGATGATGTAAAGCACACACGACCGATGGAGCTCATGAATCACATATATTAAATGCAAAATTTTCTCAAATTCTACTGTGAGTTCCTCAGCATGCCTATGTTTCCATGAGGCGTTCCGTCAGCTTATATTCTCCAAAATGTCTCTCTGAAAGTTTCTCCCAATTTCCCATGTCATCTTAATTCGCAAGATGCTACTCCCTCTGTCCCATTTGTTTTCCAACGATTTGACATTTTTACTATTAAACATGCATTTTGAATACCTTAGTTTAAGGATGTAACAGAGTCACGTCTCCGGACAAAGTTCAAGTTAATGTGCAGTTGAATCATTTCTAAACAATAAATTTTCCATCTTTACATAACAATCTTCTCCCGTTGCTGCAAAGTGCAAAGCAGACCGACAAAAACCAGTGTGTGAACTGTACCACAACAGAAATGCGCCAAACCCATCAATATGCGAAGACCACACTTACATACAAAGGAATAGTTATAGACACGCATAAGTAATGAACACCTTGCCTAGCGCCTAGGAGTAAGAGACTCAACAAAAACGCACAAGGATTCAGTTCAACACTCAATGGATTCTATCTTAGTGTATCTGATTTACCTCATACACATAAGAAGTACTATATATTACAGAGGCGACGGTTGATTTCACATTGACCATAACAATGATTGATTCACAGATTCCGGTTTCAAAACAAAAAAAAAAAAAAAAAAAAAACACATACATTCACAACAATTTTTCCGAATCAAGAGGACGATATACCTTCTCTAGATGGGCGATTTCGGACGAAATGAGGGAGAGAACACGCGGCCTCTTGGCAATACCCTGCAAGTGTCGGAGCTCATCGAGATCAAGCGACGCCTCGTCCGCCATTTCCAGACCCAACTACTCCAAATTGCTCAATCAATCAATCGAGCGAAGCAGTGATTCGGTGAGTGAATGAGCGAGGAAATGGTGCAGTTGTTTTCAAATTAGGGCTGGGTTTTAGGATGTGGAATGATGTTTCGGCGAGGTGGTAGAAGATTCCAGAGCATACCGGGGAACGCCGTTTGCGAGTTATTGGGCTGCAATGGTCCGTTGTAAGTCGTTGGATCCGTGTTATTGGGCTGGACTGGCGCGAGTACTGTAAATATCATTTTTTATATGATTAGTTGGAAAAATTAATACTATACCTTATTCAAAATATATTATCATATTTTAATTATAAAATATATTAAATTTGATTTAGGGATCTACCGTGACTTATTCAAGTTATAATATAACTTTTTCAACTATTGTATAAAAAATGAAAGTTACAATATTTGTTGTTGCTGGTGTGCAGCAAAAACACAACGTATAATATTAGCCATTTTTGTTTAGAAATATAAATGCATAGATAAACAAGTTAATATTGTCTCTGTTCTAATACAATTACAACGGACATTCCATGAAAATAATATTTAAAAAAATATCAAAATATTCATATTTTTAATGTATATTATATTAATTTATCCCACTATCATTTCTCTATCCATTTTTTTTATCCAATCTCTCACACACATTCAAAGATAAATACGTCACTCAACATAAAACTCAACTCACGAATAGATAATCGTTTCAAATCAATTGATTCTAATTTTATTGGGAATGAAAAAGTATGATTTATGTCAAATGCATCTCTTATTATCATTTGTGACATCTGTTTCAATGCATTTTATTGAAATAGATGTCAAATTTATATTTTGGATTGTTATTTTCATTTTGTTGTCAATTTTTTAAAAAATAAATAACATTATTATTTTGTAACAATTCAAATGTCAATAAAATGTAAAAATATTTATCATTTGGGTTACTTCCTCCGTCTCATTATAATTATAATATATATATATTATACAATATAAGTTTTGTTTTCATAACAAATCACATTTGATTGTCTCGTAATATGTATTAAGTTGAAATATATAAATTATACAATCATAAATATTTCACAATAAATTTATAAAAAAATTAAAATATTATTACATATATATCAAATTCTATATCAATATAAAATATCATATCAAAATTGATATAAAATATCAGATTAAAATATTATGATAATTTTAAGGGGGTGAGTATCGCTGTGACAATCTAATGGAAAGAGGAATGGAGTTGGTCTAAAAGAGGAAAAAAGGATACAGCTTAGTGGAAGGTAGCCACCAAAAGTAAGTGGCAGAACAGAACATGGGCAACGGGACGCACAGGATTCGCGGGAGCGCAGATTCCCACCGAAATTGATGGACCCCATCTTGCTGTTCACCTCCACCTAATCCCCTCTCTCTCTAATCCCGTCTCTCTAATCCTCTCTCTAATAAACTTTTTGGGAAGCAGAGCAGTTTCTTTTCTGTGTTCCCATTTTGCTAATTAATCATCCAAATCACGCAACAACCCCAAACACATACGATCCTTGCCTTTCCATTTTCCTCTTCCTCTCAAGTCTCAACTTTTGTGAACAAGAAAATGGTCAAAAAAAAACTTTTGTGAACTAGAAGAAGAAGAAGCTGGGGTTGTATTCATTAATTGTCCATCATCATAGTCAGCAAACAAACCACAAGCTTTCATTTTCTTTATCGAAGGGTATAATTAAAAGCCTACAAGATATTGCTGAAAATTCACCCTCCATTCAAAACCCACTACTATTTATTTATTCTCCTCTTGCTTCCCACATCTAGTCATCACAATTCATAATTCTTGGCATGCTTTTTCCTTTTGGTGGGTATATGAGTGGTTTGTGTTCTTGATAGAGCTTGAGGGTAATTTTTGTTTTCAGTTTTTGAGTCAGTATTGTTTGGGTTAGTGTGAAATTTGGAATCTTTATGCGATTACTCATGTGGTTTTGGTGGGTGTTTGCTGTTATAGGTAATTTCAAGCTGAATTTCTCTAATTGGGTGGTCAGTGTGTTTGTTCCTCTCTGGGTTGCCTTTGTCCGTACACTTGGGACAGGGTGTTTTTGCAGCTGTTGTATAGGGTTTATGGTCTCGTGATGCTGTGCTGTTTGGGTTCATGTTAATCGAACTGGGTTGTTCTTGTTCTTGATTTATTGGCAATTGGGATGAGATTCCTGATTAGGGTTTCCATCAACTGTGAAGCATTCATCTTTGTTTATCGGAATTCGGTATTGGAAAGCTGATTCTGCGATATCTCGTGCCATATCGTGTTGTGGTGTATCTCGAAGGTTCCTGTTGTCTTGCATAAAGAGATAGATATGCAGAGGGTTAGGGTTTCATCCCAGCAATCTCCTGTCCACAGGCTTGGTGATACCCAAGTAGCATTATCACCACAATTTAGGATAGCAGCAATTCGATCCGCTAAAGAACTGGAAATGTCCCTTAATTGGCAGCCCTTGATTCCAGGTCTCCCGGATGATGTTGCTCTTAATTGTCTTCTTAGGATACCAGTCGAGGCACATTCCGCTTGTAAAAGTGTGTGTCGTGGGTGGCATCAGGTTTTCAGCAGCAAAGAGCAGTTTTTCAGCAAGAGGAAGGAACTGAGCTTGTGCAATCCTTGGCTCTTTGTATTCGCGTTCCACAAATGCACCGGAAAGATCCAGTGGCAGGTGCTTGATCTTACTCACTTCACTTGGCACACCATCCCTGCAATGCCTTGCAAGGACAAGGTTTGCCCTCATGGGTTTAGGTGCATTGCTGTGCCCAATGAGGGGGCACTCTTTGTTTGTGGAGGGATGGTGTCGGATGTTGATTGCCCGTTGGACTTGGTCTTGAAGTATGAAATGCGCAAGAATCGATGGACGGTCATGAACCAGATGAACACGGCTAGGTCATTCTTTGCTAGTGGTGTTATTGATGGATTGATCTATGTTGCCGGTGGGAATAGTGCTGCTCTCTTTGAGCTGGACTCAGCTGAAGTTTTGGACCTTGGAAAGGGATATTGGTGTCCCATAGCAAGCATGGGGACGAACATGGCTTCATATGATGCAGCCGTTCTTGATGGAAAGCTTCTTGTTACTGAGGGCTGGCTATGGCCTTTTTTTGTCTCTCCAAGGGGTCAGGTATATGATCCGAGGACAAACAATTGGGAGGCAATGGCAGTTGGTTTAAGAGAAGGATGGACTGGTTCTAGTGTAGTCATTTATGGAAATTTGTTTGTTGTTTCCGAGCACGAGAGGATGAAAGTTAAGGTATATGATGTGAACTCTGATTCGTGGGAAGCAGTTGAAGGGCCTCCTTTGCCAGAGCAAATATGTAAACCCTTCTCAGTAAATTCATGTGATTCTACGATCTATGTTGTCGGTCGGGACCTTCATTTAGCTGTGGGCGATATCATGAGAAAGAAGCACGGGAAGAAATGGGTGTTTTCTGTTCGGTGGCATGTCGTAGATGCTCCCAATGTCTTCGCTGACTTAACTCCGTCCAGCTCACAGGTTCTTTTTGCTTAGCTCTTTCGAGCATTGTGCTGCTTGTTAGTTATTGTGTGTGATTAGTCTGGGTTGTATTTTGTTTGCCTTCACTGTTCAATAAATCATTTACGGCGTATAAGCTGTGTGTAGAGCTAATGCTCTATTAGCTGTTCTACTGGCGGAGCTGGCTTCATATCACAGGATGGATCTTTGATCATTGTGTTCCTAGTACTATATAAATAAAATTTTGAGCACATGATGTCAAATGCTAAGTTGGTTGATTTTGGTATTGCTTCTGTTTCAAATTTTATGCTTCAGCTCCATGATTTAAGTCCTGACACGGAAGATTCCTTTTCTCTTTTGAATTATGTGTTCCTTGCTTTGGCATTAAGAGATCGATTCACGTCCTGAGTACGATGCATCTGGTTGTCATCGAAAATGCCTAGTCGGGGTTGGTCGTCTGTCAAGTTGGGTGCATGTGATAGCTAACGTTAGCATAGATTCAGGACCATAACCATCCTCTAAAGTTTATGTAGCCTTTTGATTTCCGCTAGTTCAGATCGAGGTCGTGATCTATACCACAGAATATGTACAGTAACGTCCTGTAAATGGATAACATCTAAGATGCTATTGGCAATGCAACGATGCATATATGAACTAACCAGCCAATGCTTTAGCAGATTCTTTTATAGCGCACAGCGACTATTTGTGGCATCGGATTGGCCTCGCCCAATAGGCCATCAAGTTGGACAAAATTATGCTGGAGGATTATGCATGTGGTTGTGGTCCTAATCATGTGATTATCATTTAGGAACTTCCCTTCTCCAACTGGAGCATGGTCCTCTACCTATGTATGATCTTATTCGACAGACGACCATACTCTCTCGGGTCACGTATCATGGCATACCGTCTCGTTGTTTTCTATCATCCTTTCTCTTTCGTGTGGACGGGATAGATTGCGAGCCATGGGAGCGGCCGGGGCCACGCCGCTCACAGCTGGTTCTCTATTCAGTCCTCATCTGGACCTTATTTGCTCCTCCTGTTGTAGGTGGTGCTCTGTCCTAAACATCATGGGATCCTTCCCCACTCTGATGAAGAAAATTGAAAATTATTGTGGACTAAAAATGGTTCACATGATGCCATGGATATTCAGTATGCCGACTTTTGCTTGCTGTTTTTTGTATTTTCTCATTGCAATACAATGTGAGTAGAAAATGGTACGATGCAAATGTGAGTGGTTGTATACTTGTAGTCTATGAATTTCGATGCATGAGGCTTATGAGAATTCCTAAGTAATCTCGGAAGCTGTAAGTAATTCCAAAGTAATCCATTCTCAAGTACGGTACTTATTTATGATTAGGTGTCAAATTACCAACATATTTTTGACAATGTCATCGTTGCTACCGAGCGTTGTCGGACTTGTTTCCAAACCAATCCTACGACGCATCATTTTAAAAAAAAACAACTTAATGCTTGGATAGGGTGACACTATTCAAGACAAATGTTTCAGCCAATAAGTGAATAACAACAAACATATATCTAACACTTTTTCTCATATTAAAACCCATTGTGTTTGAAAAGTGGACAACAAATACATTGATTCTCCACATGTCAAGTTAGTCCACATAGTAATTCATTTAATCAAAGTCGTTATCTTGTTATCACATTTGCTCTGATATCATTTCATAAATCCAATTCAACCAAAAAATGTTGATGTTGTCGACTATTTCACGTCCTTTACTAATTACGTTACGTTCATCCAGTATGAGGGTCTAGAGGCCATCATCCCCTAGTGGAAGTACGAGGACAGTACCCTCGTAACAAAAAAGATATATTTAATATGATGTAAATTCGTATCCTAGCAAAAGTGCGAGAGCAACGTCCTCGTAGTAAAAACGGGATATGTAATATGATGCAAATTTGTGGATGTGTTATAATGTGAAGAAGGATGAATTGACGTTTATCACGGCCCGTGTTTTAGGTACACGATCATGCCCGATGGATTTAGCTGGTTTCTAAGCACGAGCGAAGAGGCGCATCCTCGTGCGTATTGCCTGGATAACTTCTTTATGCACGACCCGAGCAAGCCATGCATACTGCGCACGGGCCGTGCCATAGGCCACGCTGCAAGATTAAGATTTATTAAATGTTTTTTTTTTCATGGTTTTATAAATATAACATATTTATTAGTCGATCATCAGAGTTTATGTGTAAAAAATCAGCACAAGATTCAATTGTTTGCGTTTGTTTTGGATCTGAATATATGTCATCCGATACGAGGATTGAGATCAAGAAGTTTAATGACAAAAAGTTCGATCTTTGGAAGATAAAGATGGAAGATTTGTTTGTGGATAGAGATCTGTGGACAACATTCATTAAAGAAAAACCGTAGAAATCGCTCAGTGTTTGTTCAATTTATAAAGATAAAGATAAGGACACAACGGGTGGTCCTGTGTTTGTTACTGCTGTTGAAGAGTGGGAGAAGATGGATCGAAAGGCTCTTGGTTTGATCCGCATGTATTTAGCCGAATCGGTGTTTAACGAATGTGTCGGGTGAAACCACGACGAAGGGCATAAGGACAAAGTTGGAATCTATATATTGAAGTAAGTCTTTAGTTAACAAGTTATTTCCCTATAGAATCCTGTATAATCTTCGTATGTATGAAGTTGATTCTTGTGCTGCATATCTCGATGAGTTTAATACATTGATAAGTCAGTTAACGTCGATTAGTGATCAAATTAAAGATGATGATAGAGCTATAGCATTGATTTGTTCACTGCCTGATTCTTGAAAAAATCCCATACCTATTGGTGGAGGGACGACAGAATTGACTTATGAGAATGTATGTTTTATTCTGTTTTACAAGAGTATACGATGGAAAGGATCTAAGAGATCTTCTAAAGAGGCTTTATCTATTAGTACTCTATTATGAGAATATATGTTCTACTCTATTATCCGAGAGTATGCGATAGAAACTACAACAAGGAATGTGACAAGTCTAAATCTCAAGGTAAATCAATAAACAGATATAAATCACAGTATCGTTGGCAGAATTATAATGAGGTTGACCACTTGAAGAAGGATTATAGGAGTAGATCTGACATAGAAAAGAATAGTTATCTGAGATCAAGAAAGGAGAAGACGAACGTGATATGTATGTTGCTACCGCATGTCCAATGGCATAGGGTGATCTTGATTGTTTCATGGGTTTTGGATTCTGTGTGCACTATCCAACAAATTGAGTCTTTTGAATTGGCATAGAAGGTTCAACAAGTTGATAATCACGATGTTCATATTACAAGCTGGTAACCTGGTAAATATTTAGGTTGATGATCAGGGAGATGGATTAGATGATATCAAAAAAAAAAAAAAGATCAAGCTGATTATTCTGATAAGGAGATATAGGTTGTCCATGTATTGGATTGTGTATGTGTTGAGAAGAAAACATCGTGATTGTGTGATCGAAGAAACCTGTTGTTCGATATTCTTCTAGTTCTTATAATGCATTTCATGCTTTGAGCGTCATTGGTGGTGAGCCAAATAATGTAGAGGAGACGAGGTGCATGAAAGATACATATCAGTAGGAGTTTGTCATGAATGAGGAAATACAACCATTAAAGAAGAACAAGACATGGAGTTTATGTGAGGTGCCTGCTGGCAGAAGGACAGTTGGTTGTAAGTGGATTTTTAAGCAAAAATTTAAGTCACATAATTCTTTGGAGAGGTACAAAGCGAGATTAGTAACCAAGGACTTCTCACAGATCGAGGGACTCCATTATGATCACATTTTCTTACCAGTAGCAAAGTTCACATCGGTCAGATTTATGCTTGCAATATCTACTGCCTATGATTTTAATGGTGAACAAAAAAAATATCAAAACGGTGTTCCTTCATGGTGACTTGGAGGAAAAAAATTATACATGACCAGTTAGAAGGTTTTGTGGTGAAAGGTAAAGAAAATATGGTGTGCAAGTTGAAGGAATTCTTGTATGAACTTAAGCAGGTCCCTAGCTGTTGGTACAAGAAATTTGATACGTGTGTCCTATAGCTTGGTTTTATTCACAGTAAGCCATTGTATCAATATGAAAAAGGTCGATAAAGAGTTTGTTTATTTGCTGCTGTATATAGATGATATGATGTTGATAGAAAATGCATGAAGTTGATTAAGTTTTTGAAGAGTATACTATCACAGAATTTTAAGATGAAGGATCTTAACTAGGCGAACTTCATCTTAAGAATGCAAATACTCGTGATCATGCCAACAAGAAATTATGATTGGCTCAGAAGAAGTACGTTGAAGACGTGTTGAAGAAATTTAACATTTTAAACTACAAACCACAGAGGTCTCCTATGGCTCTAGGAACTAAGTTGCCTATGGAGCAGTGCCCGAAGACAACGGATGAGATTGAGAAGGCGTCACGTATACCAGATGCAAGTACAGTTGATAGTTTTTTGTATAATATGGTGAACATACGACCTCATATTGTTCATACAGTAGGAGTATTGAGTCTTTACATGCCAAATCTTGGTAAGGAGTATTGGTCAGCCGTGAAGAGAATTCTCATATATCTTCGAGGCACTTCAAATTATATGTTGCATTTTAAAGGCACGAGTGGTGGGAGTAATTTTCAATTAAAAGGTTATGTTAACACGAATTGATGAGAGTGACATGGATAACAAGAGGTCTATTAGTGGATATGCTTTCAACTTGTTTAGTGTAGCGTTGAATTAAATGAGTAAAAGACAAAGTGTAGTAGCATCGTCATGGATAAAAGATGAGTATATGGCTTTTACTTATACCAATAAGAAAGTTGCGTGGTTATGAAGACTATGTAGTGAATTTGGTTTTCAGGCAGAATCGATGAAGCTGAAGTATGACAATCAGAGAGTTCTATATTTGGTTAGAAATCAGGCATATCATTCTCGTACTAAACATATCGACATTCAATATCATTTCATCCGTGAAAAGATCGAGAAGAAGGTGATGGATGCTGTTGGAAAAAATTGACATGTCCTTGAATAATGTGGATTTCTTGACTAAGATAGTTAATCATTTAAAGTTTAGTTGGTGTGCGACTGAGGTCGGTTTAAAGCGTTTAACTCCTAAGATGGATCCATTTATGTAAAGTATTCAACAAGTAGGAGATTGTTGAGATTATCGACTACTTCACGTCCTCGACTAAACACTCACCCAGTACAGGATATCTAATATGATGTAAACTCGTTGACGTGTTCTAATGTGAAAAATGACAATTAAGATTCAGCACGATCGTGCTTCAGGTACACGATCGCGTTTGATGGATTTAGCTGGTTTTTTAGCATGGGATGGGCGAACGGCTGTGCGTGTTGCCACGGCTCGGGTAGTGCGTGCGTAAGGCATAGCGGCCATGCCTCGGGTCACGACAACAATATTAAGATTTATTAAATCTTTTTCTTAATGAGTTTATACATATAACACATATTATTAGTTGATCATCAAAGTTTATGCATAAGGTAATATGATTTGATGTGTTTTATAATCCTCTCTTTATATAGTGTTTTGTTAACATGTTAAATTTGTGTGATGTTCATCTCAATTCTCTCGATGAAGTGTTTCAATCTTTTCAAAACAAAAATGGATTACATAAAGTAGTTTTTCACAAGACTTTAATATTTCCTATTCGGTTAAGATTTAACATGACATAAAGAACTTGAAATATAAAATTTCAATTTTAAAATTTATATTTTTTTTTTGTTTCATAGAAAATATTATGTTGAATATTTGTCAAGAAAAACTTTTATTGATATTTTATTTATCATAAAAAATTAATCGTTAATACTTTCAAATATCATTTTTAAAAATGATGGATTTTTTTAATGAGCTTTATAAATTATCAAAATCATAATTCACATTGGATTTTACCGGTACGGCGGTACAAAACACGATCACAAAACCAATCATCATTTCAGAAGAGGGACCGGACGCTGACGGAGAAAGACAGCGATCGAGGAGGAGAATGGGAGCGCTGACGGCGGCGTTGATCGCGTTCGCGGGGCTGGCCTTGGGCTGGATAACCATCGAGATGGCCTGCAAGCCCTGCCTCGATTGCGGCCGCGATGCCATCGATCGGTCTCTCGATCCCGATTACGATCCCGATGAGGAGAGCGCCCGTGCTCCGCTGAAGTCGTCGAAGGACGCCGCCGCCGAGTCTCCTGTTCAGAAGGTCGTGTGATCGGATTGGATCAGTCTGAGTTTATCTGTTGGATCTAAGTCACCGCAACAGTGATGGAACTTGACCTGTTATGGTATTTGTTCTTTGATCGGGTTTGAGTATGATTTCGTCGTATGATTAGTGCTTTGTGTTATGCGGTCTGTTAGGGGTTGTGCAAATGCTATTGCTATAAAAATTAGTTAAGATAGCAGTAGGTTCTTTTGATCGACGCGGATAATGTGTCATCGTATTCATATGTCTACAGCAGTGTCTGTTCACACGGAAGTCACAAATTCCTGCACATTTGCGCTATCAGATATCCTCGAAACAAAGATGTTTAAGTCCCCGAGTTCAGCGTCCATTGCCTGTACTGAATCAGTTACCTGTTTATGTTTCATCACAATAATCTTGTGCACTCAATTGTGGTTGTTTCATGGATCCATTAATAGTCGTGAACGCAAGAAAGCTCAAAGAGGAGACAACCACCCTCTCACGGTGCACGACTGCGTGTAGTCTATTCCACCATTTCCTTTGAAAGCATTGCACTACCAATCTACCACTATCAATCAACTAGCGAATCTGACAACAATTCATAACATCATATCTGTAAACGATATCGACAAAGCAGCTTCTGCAGGATGTTCAAAAAGAAGCCAGATGACCAACTCTGTATCCAAGAAAATACACTAGCTTGATGAGTAATAGCCTGGTCTTTGGAATTAGCTTAGCTGTTCCCTAAATCAGTTTCTGAAGGATACTAGCACCCTGATGCAGAAGTTCATTATTCACTTGCAAGTCTGGCACATATTAGAGCTAGAGACTTGCTCTGTTAGCTTCGACAAATCATTATGCACCTATGACCACGACAGAACTGGAACATTGACCATGACAAAAGTTTCCGAAATATCCCTTCGAATATCCCAGCAGTTTATGTGACCAAAACCAATAATTGATAGAGTTGGAAAAATACCTACCACAAAATGATAGAAATTCCAGAAGGTACAACATTATAAAGTATGCAATACTAGTGTGGTACAGCGAATACACACCACCACGCTTTATTTAAGAAAAGAATAGGATATTTTCACTAGCTGAGTTCCTACACTTCCAGATTGAGCCACGGCCTGTTTGACCGCAATCAGCAGTAGCTCAGAAAAATAACAGGAATAAGACCATATCCTCTCATCATTCAAGGACATGACTTCCATAGTCTTCGTTGAACTTCTCATAGCGCGGGGCTTGGAGATGAGCAGATGGCCTTGTGTTTCTCAAAGCCAGCTCTATATCTTCGAGTCTGATCGGCCCAACAGGAGGTAACTCTGCATGCAAGGAGAAGTCAGTTATTGCATAAAAAAAGCAAGTATAAATCTACCAAATCCAAGCAACATTCTAAAAGGTGTTCAGGAGTTGCAAAACTTCATTTATTCACATATCCTGGGGATTAGAGAAGATAAATTTGCAGTTAGCCAACAGCAGCACTGAACATGTGAAAACATTAGCTAGAAACGGATGTCTTCGGCAATGACAACAGATAAGACAGCCCAAACATCACAACACAGCTGAGATCTAGGCATCAAAACCAAGCTGATGGTACAAGTTTAGGATCTGAGCAATAACTCATGTTAAGGAACTAACACTACGAAAAATTCAAATTTAAGATAGAAACCCCACAACATGAATACACTAACTAATGCAGTAGCCATAGTACTGTTGCTTAAACAGCCATTCTACCATATTGAATCCCTGTAACTGGGCAACTGACACCTGATTACCCATCAAATACCGAGAAACTTGAATCAGGTTCTGATTTTCAAGTTATCCAGAATAAGAGAAAGACTTGATGTGAAAAAAGATGAATAGCATGCAGAATTATACTCAACAGATTAAAATTCCATACCATTCTCAGGGATCACTTCTTTCTTTTCTTCCAGGACTAACATCAGTCGCCTAAGGGGCTGCATAGCAGCCTCTTTACATACCAACCGAATATCTGAACCAGAGTATCCTTCTGTTCTCTCCACCAATAGATCATATGGAACCTCAGTTTCTTCCGATGTGGATGGCAATAATTCCTCAAACATTGCTCCTCTTGCCTCTGGATCTGGAAGAGGTACTAGAATCTGTTCACTTATGTCAAGGGTGTCTTGCTTGATTGAATCAGAAAGTCAGCAAACACAGAGCATAAAAACTTCTTTGGTGCAGGTTCAAGGCACCAGAAGCAACTTAGGGAAAAAAAACCTCATGACTAGGTAGATAACCAGCTGTTATTACCCTCAAACTGGTCAAAGACTTGACAAGGTGCATAAACTCTTCCGATTTTTCTAAGTAAGCTCATAATAAATGACAACTTTGTAGGGAGGTAGATCAAAAACCTCAACCATTAACTAGGTTAACGTCAAGTAAGAAAACTTCACATAATCACAAAAGAAAAAAAAAACGCAAATCAAACTTGACCTTACAGTTTACAGTCAAATTAAAAATCCCTGAACTATCACGAAATGACTGAAACATCCTTGAACTATCACGAAATGACTGTGAAACCAGACCAACCACTATAACATGCAATGCAAGGGCCACTTAATGCACCACCTTGTCTTCAAAGGCATCGAGATAATGTTGTTCAACTTCAACATCGGAGCATAATAGCAGGATATTAGTTAAATGGAGATTATGAATCCATGTGTTGCATGGCTTCGAAGTATCATCCTGTCCACAAGAAAATTACTTGGCCAATGGAAAGCAAAGGATACCCGCTTCTCAAGACGGCGCAACATAGCAGCATCCAGATCCCAGGGAATATTTGTAGCCGCCAGCACAAAAACAAGTTCATCAGACCTCATTAAGCCATCCATCTGCATGGCAG
>LIEC01010622.1:0-30235 GCA_001925005.1 Drosera capensis
GGGGGGTTTCTTGTGCATTATTCCTCATGGCAGCAGGTTATACATGATGGAAAAACTTTTTCTTCTTCTACCTTTTGTTTTAATATTGTTACCATTTTTCCTTCTTTTTTGCGGTTCGTCTTTATGTTTAATTTCCTCGAGGGAAAACCTGTTGCAAAAGGTGTCACTGAGGTTGATTTTTACATGAGAAAATCTCTGTTTCATTGGATCTGCTGGCCTAGTGTATGCAGTCTAAACCTTGTTTTACATGCTTGACCAAATGGTTTAATTGATTGTTTTTGGTAATCGCCTGTCTTGAGTGTCTAGAGTTTTACAATGGTTTACGAAGGTGCTGAAGCTCAGTTGTTCTCTTATCTGTACTTCCTGCAGGAGGATGGTGCCTGAGGAAGAGGTCCTGAAGATCGACATCAAGCCTGGTTGGAAGAAGGGCACCAAGATCACTTTCCCTGGAAAAGGCAACGGACAACCAGGAGTAGCTGCTTCGGACGTAGCCTTCATCATTGATGAGAAGCCCCACAAAGTCTTTACACGCGAAGGTAATGATCTGATGGTAACCCATAAGATCTCTCTGTCCGAGGCTTTGACTGGCTACACAGCCCACATCACTACCCTAGACGGGCGGAACCTGAGTATACCCATCAACAACGTGATCCACCCGAACTATGAGGAGGTGGTTGCAGGGGAGGGGATGCCCATTGCGAAGGAGCCGACGAGGAGGGGAAGCTTGAGAATCAAATTTCAGATCACATTTCCTTCCAGGCTTACTCCTGAGCAGAAGGCTGGATTTAAGAAGCTACTGAGCTAAGGGTCTGCTGATGTACCTTGATTTGTTGTTTTTTGGATGTTTAATATCTTCTGCGCAGCTGAATTCCAAGTGTTTTAGTGTGTAATTTAGAGTCACTAGTTTGTATTTGAGGGGATGTCAGATGAATGGCATTGTTCTTCACCCGCTTCTCTTCTTCTAAACTTGAATCCTTGTTATCCGGATGAACATGGAAATCATCGTATTCATCATCCTCGTCATCGTCTTCGTTTGCATCCTTGTAGCTGCCTTACATCTGATGATGGATCAGCAGATTCACGATCACAGATTGCATACACCCACAATAGACTTCCAGGGTCAAAGGCGGATCAGTTAGGCTTGGGGAAAGAGGGATCAGTTCTGTTTATGGTTTCGGTTTCTCTCTTGCTCGGAAATGGAAACCTTCATTCCCAGCTGCTCTTGTATTTTCATTAGACTCTTACAGTATTGAAACAATCGCTTGAAAATGCAATGAAATACGAAGACATAAAACACACCTCATAGGCTAACCAATGTTGAGTACTAAAACATTAGTGTTAGAATATATTTCCTGTTAAAGAAATCTACATTGACATGACACCTGGACCAATCAAGTGAATCATATTTTGAGTTATTTTTATAAATAAAATTATCAAATTAGGATTACAAATAAGTTAATTATCAAAATATGTTTTTTTTTTAAATATAGAGAGAAGATGTCCTGCGTCATTCCAAAAAGAAGGCTTTGCCTCAATTACGAACGACGCTTTGTAAAGACCTAGGACGTCTTTCATTGGGTAGAAAAATAATCTCACAACCACACGCACATCCATTAATAACATTATAATTCAGTGAAAACATCTTAAACATTGTTATATTTTTTTACCTATTAATATAGCACTGCACTACTGACCTATGCGCTATACGACAAAATATCACAATAGATTACAGTATTATATAAAGTTAAACATAAATGTATTTATGTGTTATAGAAATTTTTAAATTTAATTATCGATTTTTAAGTAAATAATGAATGATAGAGAAGAAAAGATTCATTCAAAAAATCAGCTTAAAAACATATATGATTGATCAAATGTTATAGTTATATTGATATAACTTAAATAGTTGTAACATGATATATGGACGATATGATTTTTTTAATTACAAATAAATATACGGATTTTTTTATTATTTATAAATAACTTAAATATATGGATATTGGATTAAATTAATTCATATTCACGAATTATGAATATTGGATTTATTTCGTCTTTCATGTGCTCCTGAAGGATTTCTCCCAGCACCTCTTCTGTCATAATCGTTCGATATTTCTAACGATTTGTGGTTGTATATTTATATATGTAGAAGATCATCAGATCTGAACATGTAGTTTTTTACACCGTGGGATTGTTCTCAAAGAAAAGGATGTAATTTTTTATGAATTGAAGAGAGTCATATCCACTGACTGTCAAAAAAATCAATTTATCATCATAAAAAAATCAATAAGATGTCGTGACTCTCGATGAACAATTAAAAACTATTCATGGCAAGTCTCATTCCTTTTCTGTATAATTCATAGTAAGGATTCTAACGGGATATAAATGCAGGAGTAAGCAAAGATGGACAAGTGCGTCACTTCTTCCACCGACCTCCCAAAGCGTACACTACAGGAAACCGCAAGAGGAGGAAGGTCGACACTGAAGTGATGATGGCAGTAAGACCCGCTGGCACAAGACAGGAAAGACGAGATCGGTTCTCTTCGATGGCAGGGTGAAAGGATACAAGAAGATACTCGTTCTCTACATCAACTATGGGAGGCTGAAGAAGCATGAGAAAACCAACTGGGTGATGCACCAGTACCATTTAGGCCACAACGAAGAAGAAAAAGACGGAGAGCTTGTGGTTTCGAAGGTTTTCTACCAAACACAACCTAGACACTGCAGCAGCTCCAACAACAACTGTATTTCGAAGGGACCAAACCTGAGGACACGAGTAAATCGTGATGCTAACCAAAGCTCAGATGCAAGTAATCGTTCCTCTATGATCATGTTTGATCAGCAGAGCCACAGACTGAGCGCTCCACGCCCCTCAACGGTCATGTTTCCATTTTGTTGTCCATGATGGACATTTACCTCTATTTTTTCGTTGATGCGGATGACAGTAATCAAAATAACACAGGAAGGAATCAATTTACCACAGAAAGACAACAATAAAGGTTTGACTCAGTATTTACCCCGTCAGACGAGACCAAGACGCATAACCACAAAAAAACTTAGAACAGAAAAGTATCCAATGGGATTCATAGACATGAAGAGGTCAATTCAATTTGCCAGGTCAAATACAAAGCCTAAGCTAAAAAGTCTAAATATTTTTCAAGTCAAACTCGGTTCTCTTTACCAGTTTCCCTCCCAATAAATATCACCATAACCAACTCTAATCCTCACCAGTACAATCTCACAAACAAGTAACAACAAAGAAATCTCAAACTTCCAATGGCAATGGCACGGGCCTCGACTCCCTCATTTTTGTGTTCATCATCGTCGAGTTCCACACCACGAAGTGTTCGCTCCAATCTTCAGATTCCCCATCTTAAAAACTCAGCTCCACGGATAGCAAACCCGGAGCAGATTAAGCAGCTTAGCACAAGAAGCGACGACCTTCTTGTTAAGAGAACTACATCCCCATTAAATATTAATCTCCTTAACAGCCTTAGGGTCAAGGAGACTGATGTCCAAGGATTGCAGATGGCAAAGCTCTATGCGGTCTTGGAAGCAATAGGTGAGAGAATAGAGATGCATAAGAACATAGGCGAGCAGCGACAGAGCTGGAACACGCTATTGTTGAACTCCATAAACGCAATGACTCTGACGGCTACTACAATGACTGGGATTGCATCCATGACAAATAACATGGGCCTGCCGATCTTGGCTTTGAAAATATCATCAACCTTGTTATTTGCTGCGGCGACTGGGATCTTGGTCATAATGAACAAGATACAGCCTTCCCAGCTAGTGGAGGAGCAGAGGAATGCGGTGAGGTTGTTCAGGCAGCTCGAGAGCCGAGTCCAGACAACCCTCGCCCTTAATATTTCTATAGAAATGGAAGTGAAGGATGTGATGGATAGCATTTTGGCACTAGATGAGGCATTCCCACTTCCTCTACTGGGAGCCATGATCGAGAAGTTCCCCAAATCATTCCAGCCGGCTACTTGGTGGCCGTGTTCAAGGCAAAACAAAGGCAGCATAAGAGGGAAAACATTAGAAGGGTAACTACAAAGAGCAGCGGATGGAGTGAGGAGTTAGAGGCAGAGTGCAGAAAAATAGTCCAAGTGATAAAGCGAAAAGACGGGGTTGACTACGCCAGATTAGGAAACAAAGTGTTGCACTTGAGCAAAATGCTTGCCATATCCATCCCTTTGCTAACCGCAGTCGCAACAATTGCATCCGCTTTTGTGGGATCACCTGCGCATGGCCCATGGGCGGGTCTCGTGGCTGCCATCGGAGGGGCGTTATCAACCATAGTGAACACGATTGAGCACGGTGGACAAGTCGGGATGGTATATGAAATGTACAGGAATTCCGCTGGTTTCTTCGAGCATTTGGAAGAGAAAGTTGAAACAACATTAGAAGAGGAAGACTTATGGAAGAGGGAGAATGGTGAAGTGTTCGAGATGAAGATGGCTTTGTCGCTTGGAAGGAGCTTGTCAGAGCTCAGGGAACTTGCAGCCGCGACGAGATCTTATGGAAGCGATGGACGCTCTGACGAGGAATTTGCATGCAAGCTCTTTTAAGTGAAACTACATATACCATGAAATCATTTTTCATTCAGAAACCTTTTAGTATTTCGTATAAATTTGAAAGGTGAAAGCAACCCAAAGAAGATCACAAATGAAATATCATCATCAAGTGGCAACAACCAGAGAAAACTTGAAATCATTGACAAGTTTATTAGTACCTTATTCGCCTCACAGTTCACTCCTTGCTCCGAATATGTACATCACTCAAGCACATTCATTCATCGCCAGGGAACACAGCGGAGCCTTCGCCGCACTCCCGTTCTCCTCTCTTTCAAACTGACGGGGAAAAGCCGCCGGACAAATCTACGGTTGAGAGACACGGTGCTCGGAGAAGAGACATGCAGGTTGAATACGGCAACGTTTTGAATTTCAAATGGGGCTTTAATACAGTGACCCATGGACTGAGCCGGCTCAATGGAATATTCCTCTTCGGGCTTTACAAGGATCGATCTGTTTTCACTCGCCCCAAATAGTAACGAAGTCGTGTAATGGGCTTGGGCTAGTGGCCCGGCCCAAGCCGTCTCAATCGTATTTGATCGGATCTGGGTCAGCCCGACCCGTGGATATGAATTGCCCCGGCGTCAACCACGGATGCAATAGCGGCCGGCGACGGCAAGGGCGACGGCGATGATCCACCGCGTGTGAGGTGGAGAGCTAGAGGACTAGGGCAGTGAGTTTCTGTGTCGAAATGTGGCCGATGAGGTGAGAAACAAGCCAGAGGAGGATGAGGGAGGCGAACCAGAGAAATCCTCGATTCCGAAGACCGGAAAATGATTTGTGTGTCGTTTGTCGACTGATTGTGCAAATTGGTCCAATGATTTCGATAACATTTTGTCTGGTATTGTTTCTTGATCCCAGTTTCCTTGTTTCGTAGATATAACCCTGTAACAGTTTGGATGTGAAAGAACATCATGCTAGTATATATACCTTCAAGTTTATATATCGAGATCATTTACTTTGGCTGATCTAAAAAAGTTTTGATAGTCCTAGAGCAGGTTAAGCACAAATTTTATAATCGATTGCTTTTACATGTGTAGTACCGGTAAGTGAAATTCGTTATACTAATCACAATTTTAAACTCTTTTCTCTTAGAGATGTGATGATTGCATTCTTTTATGTTCTACTATTACTGGATACTCGATTCAAGATTTGTTAGAATCGAAGAATGTACTGGCAAAATGCGTACAGGGGCATGCATAGGCAACCATCAAGCGAGAGAGTTTTCTCTTGAGAAACTTAGAAGAGAGTATTTATGACTTCTTTTTCTTTCTTTCTTTCTTTCTTTCTTTTTTTTTTTTTTCCGAAAATGATTGAAAAATGGAAAAAATAAAGAGAGAGAAATTGCTTCCATTACACTTCTGAATCTTTATTGTTTATGTGTGTTTGATTGTAAGAGATCCTCACGAGATGGGTTCCGATTTGCTTTGGGTGATTGGCAAAATTCGAGCTGGCGATCTTTCGGATGATGAAGAAGCTACACTTCAGGAGGTAATGAAGACTCTTATCCTTGTACTCTAACAGTTAACCTCATTCTCGGCTTTCTTTTCGGTGCTTCTATGTACTGACAAATCTAGGAAATGTGATTTCTCTTGTTGAAATTGTGCTTCTTGGTATTGCCTTGTATAGTTGTATAAGTATTTACCTTGTTTGGTAAAATGATTATGAAGATAATACCTAGAACTGAAGTATTTATTTACGTTCATAATGAAGATAATCTATCGGGATGGAAAGGTGCATAATCATGTGGAATACTTATTATCTGGCGGCATAATAAAATTTGCAATGGTATATGCTTGAGACTGCTTCTGTGATGTTAATCAAGGCAAGGTGACATGGTTTTGAATCTATGAGCTCATTGTTATATGCTTTACATTATAACCTGTAGTTGGTGATTGTGGCCTACCAGGGTTTGCATCGAAGGCGAACGATGGCATCCTAACTTCTACGGTTGTGTTATTGGAATTTCTTAGCTATGGCTAACCGTGTAACATCCTAACTAGTCGTCGACTAGCCTACGGGTTGTGACAGCATATTTTCTTACTCAAAGGAATTGGACACTGAATTAGAGTTAGCACCATACTACGGCATACGGCACATTTCTATTTTTTCCAACATACGGTTAATGAGGATTCAACTTTCTCTTTTTGTTTTTCAAGATTGTGATCGATGAGGATCGTTTATGATAGTTCTGTCGAAGAATGTTATCATGGTTCATTCACGTGGAGTTTTTAGTTCTATATGATAGTGGGTCCAAAAATATGACATTGATTTTCAGGCATAGATGATGACCAACCAATGATGTCGAAGAATGACGCCACTTGGAATGAAACGAGGCTCAAACTACAGGTAGCAAATGATAAAGTTTTAGCTGTAGAAGCCTCTTGATCCATTCAGCAATACTGCAATAGGAAAGTCTTTTAATGATTCCTTCATCATACAGAGGCACCAGCGATTTTTTGTTAGAAAACTGGGCATTTTCTTCGGCATCAACTTGTTCTTGTCGAAAGGAGTCTTCTATTCATTTATCTGGCTTTCTTTGACCCGTGGCAGATCGAGGTTTGCCAAGCAGCATGTTCTCTTTCATTGATCTCGATGATCTCCGACCTGATTACGTTTTTGATTCCAGGTTCTAACAGGAAGTTACGCTGATGTCCTGCAGCTTCTATGAGAGCTGTCCCAGTGTTGGATCTAGTCCTGTCCATCGTGGATTTTGATCGTATGCATAATGTCGGTGAGTGGACCGACTCGGACATCTCGAGCTTGTTCACTTGGTTACCTGAAACGTTTCTGCAAAATTTACCTAATGACCATCAACGAAGTCACTTTCAAGCACCCCTGATATTGATATAAGTAGTAGCTTTCGACAGGTACATTCCTGGTGACGATTCACAGGATATGCGTCATTATCATGTTTAATACTCGGCATATGACATTCCGCGTTACCGTCCTCATTTCTTGTCAGATTATCGACTTGTGTGAAGCGATAAAACTAAAAAGCCTACTTTCGGGCAGAGTAGGGGTTGATATCGACTTAGGGTGAGCTATAGATATGTGCTAAATGTGACAGAAAAAAAAAAGTGAAAGAAATACGATAAAGTCATCATGTTCTATAATCAACCACATCGTCTGATATTAACTAGTGTGTATCCGAAGTATATGATCAATGAGCCACTGTTCATACGGTTTGTTTCCACAATAAAACGCGATTATGACTCAAATTCAAGCCTCGACGGTATCGAGTCACAACCATCAAGCAGATCATCATCAGGCTGAACAGAGATACACAAAACAGAGCAGACAACACACAGGATTCACACCTCAAACCAAAATGCATTTCATCTTGTATATTCAAATTACACTTTTCAACTCTTAATCCCCCCCCCCCCTCTCAAACATCATCCTCATCCGTTCCCTTCGCTTCATCTAATCAAAACCCCTTGGATCAATCCAAATCAAAGCCACAGCGCGCCGGCTTCTCTCAACACTGGAGTCAGCTCCCCGGTAATATGAGCTGCCATGACGCGATCTAACCCACCGTACAACTTCCCGCCAATAAACACCGCAGGCAACGTCACCTCATCCTTCCCTTCCCCCAACTCCCTCACCACTCCATTCTCGTCTTCCTCGTCCACATCATGGACGGCTGGGTTGACTCCGAGGCCGAGTAGGAGTCGTTTTACGACGTGGGTCATACAACACCCGCGTCGACCCAACACAACCACCGCGTTCTCGGTGACAATTTCCTTGATCGATGGAGATTCTTGCTTGAGGGATGAGGACGTGAAAGAGAAGGGCCGTGGTGGCGCGGTGGTGGTGGTGGCTGGTGATGGTGATGGTGATTGTGATGGGTTCCATGACTTGTAGGGAAGTGCTTGATACATGGTGGTGGATTAGGTGGTGAAGTGCTGGCTTTGGTGGTCGTGGAGGTGGTGAAGTGGTGGTTTGTGAGAGGGAGAATTGGTTTATATATGATGGAGGGAAAGGAGATGACGATGGAGGTGACGGTGGGAATGTGTTGGTGATGAAGTGGATGAGTCATCTATGTCTAATGTCTACCGTCTACGTCTAATGTCTATAATTTATTGTATGTGTCGTTTTTGTTTTATTTATTAATGATAAAGTGTTATTTTGATGAGATAGGATGAATTGATGATGAAATCATTCTAGAGTTTAAGCATATATTGGGACGAGAAGGACAACGGAAAATATTACCATGTTGTGAATATAAAATTCATTCAGAACTGGATGTGCATTATCTTCATGATTATAGGTAATTGTGTCGATCTTTCATGATGATGGATAATTACATGAATGCTTAGTCAAATTACGTCTTGTTCTTTTGCTTGGAAATTTGTGGCGATGTCAACGGCATATCTAAGTATGATTATTAAATGGGGTTACGTCTTACGCGGAAAATTATGGTGGAGCTGATGTTTACGTTGCATCATCCTGATACATATCTCTTCCCATTGGATCACCATGATGTACTACAGTGCATGCCCTTTTTTTCTCCTTGGTTTTGTTTTTTCTTTTCCTTTTGCATAAATTTTTGTCTTTTTGGAATCCTAGCTAAACTACAGGCTTTGTAGTGTAGTGGATTTTGATCATAGCAGAAGTTTTATTGTTATTTTTGGGACAAATAAAAAGGTTACAATTGGGATCATTGCACCAACTAGATCTTGTTTTGGTTTAAAATCTTCCAAATTGGGATCCTAGAAGATCTCCTCATGATCATCTATACCAATTATCAAAACATATATCCTTCCTGATCATTGGATCATAGGAGTCATCATTAACTATTTATTTACATAATGTAGTATGTTCAGTAAATTAAGACAGCTGCATCATTCATCTCATATATTTATTTTTCTCTACATCTGATTAAAGTATGTTCAAATTGATTAACAACATAATCAGTAAATCTACAAACGTTTTACAATTATTACATCAACCAATGTCAAAGTAACTATATGTAGTATTTCACCAAGTATGGCTGTTTATTAAGAATGAAATTGATGATATCAAAATGGCAATTTGGCCGCAAAAGTCATAATCTGTCAATATCCAAGAAGATCCGTGAAAGTTTTGGATGGATCCAACCAAAGTGCTCCAAAATGTTGAAAAATTTGATAGTTTTGTGATACCAATGGGTGTATTTTAAATACTAATAATAATGATGATGTATGATGGTCCGTCATGTTCGTGTATAAAGATCATCTTTGCTTTCTTCTAATAATGTTAATAGGATGGGGACGTTGCAATTGTCCCATGTGTGCGGGGCCAATGCAAATTATAAATTCATACGCTCCACTCTTTTTAACTTTTAAGATACTCTATTCATTCAGCAAAAAAAAAAACTCTATTCCTCCCAACATAATTATTTCATGTAACATTTGTTGGAAATTTGGATTTGAATCCAAGGTTGAGACCTAGAATTCCAGCGGATTTCGATTATCAAATTACAACGAATTTGAGATTAGTTTTAATTAGTTTTAATTTATGTTGGGTGTAGATCAATTTATAATATTTATATTTTCAAAACCCAATTCAAATGAGTAAAAATTAATCCTGAAATTTATTTCAAAAAAAATGATCATGAAATATTATCGTTTGATATGGTCTTATGTGGATTGAATAAGATTTGTATTATGCACAAAATTATATGGTGAAAATATGATTCATATATAAAGTCATCGCCACATAAACGAAATGATATCTTCTTTCTTATAAATACAACCTCCGCTTTAGTTTTCAATATAACAGAAAAACGTTTTTCTCTTTTTGAATAGAGCAAAATCTTTGCATGAAACATCACTGTATTCAAGGTTTTCAATCATCAGTTCAAAACATCGAAAGATATTTTTGAAATCTAAAATTGAAAATGCTTCTATTTTGGGTTTGTAACACTATATTTTGGAGGTAAATTCTGTTACATCCGTGAGCATCGTTATTGGGATAAATCGTCTTAAGGACAATGGATGCAACTCATGCCTCGATTAGATTCTTTTTCAGATTTTCCCGAACTCCGTTTTTTATGATTCTCTGTTTTGATTATAATAGATGAACCCAGATCAATATTTTGACAACAATATTATATGAGATGTTTCGGTAAGTTTTAATGTTTCGTTAAATTATCTTGCGATGTAAATCAAAATTTAGATCAACAATTTCCCTCTCTTATTATTATTGAAATCATTTTGCTCTAGTTTGAGGTAGTATACATTGTGGGGATACAAATGATAAAAACCTTTGCTAAAGGTCAAAAATATGATAAAAGAAACGTTTCGTTTGATGGAATTTAGAATCAACTCAACATGCATAAAGTATCTAGAATTTTGACATATCAACCTCCTTTGGAGCCAAATAGAAAGATGAGAATGATCATGATGATGATGCGCAAATACCATGAGCGTGCCATATTTTATTTTCACATTTTGCGTCCTTTATATATTATTTTCGTCTCAACAGAATTATAATCAAATGACTTAGACACGATAATTTTATGTGTTTTGATTTTTGTTTTAAAGATCATTTTGCTCGTTGCCTAGTATAAGTGGGAGAAGTAAGGGGAAAAAAGGAAGAAAAATAATCGAATGAGTTGATGTGATATAAAATAAAAGGTAGGGATGTTTTTATATTTTTATAGAGAAAATTTTCAAATGAGATAAGGTTGTAATTTATTTGGGATATCAAATATAAAAAGTGTTGTAATTCTTTTAAGACGAAGGAAGTATTAGAAACTATTGCATGCTTGATTTCTTTAAGAATGTTTAAAAAAATGCTAAGAAATGTCATACTCCCTCCGTCCTATAGTTATCGTAATTTTTTTTTATTTGGTTAGCCTAAAAAAAATATAAATTTTAATATTAAAAAATTAAATCAATCTCATCTTTTATAGTAGGGGGCTGCAAACGAGTCGAACTGGTTAATGAATCTATTTAACTCGTCTCGATAAAAGCTCGACAAGATTAAAGCTCGGGTCTAGTATTGTTTATTAAATTCATGAGTCAAATTTGATCTTAATTTTAGATTGGTGAAATTAAATGAGTTAAGTTTGAGTGACCCATAATTCAACACAGTATGTACACTATCTTTTCTTACGAATGTTACAATAGATCTCACTATCATCAAAAAAATATTCTTGTTTTTATAAGAATCTACATAAATTCAATATTCGTATAAATTCTCGGGTTGGATCAAAATGTTTTAATAAATATGAGACGAAAGAAATAAGTATAACACTATGCCTAATTAATCTCAAATTCACTTCGCTTTTTGTTCTTTACTATTTTATTAGAAATATTTCCCCTATCTCATATATAAAAAAATAAGTACTATAAAAAATATAAAAAATAAAACTCTTGTATGCCACCTTCCGTCCCCAAATAAAGTGAAAGACATATACTTCAAAATTTATCGTTTTTACTCTTAATGATGTTAGAAAATTATTTCTCCGATACAAAATTGAATTTTATAATTTAATCTATCATTAATGTTTTATGATAGTTTCAAAAAAGAAAAAAACAAAGCTTGATCATCATAACACAACTTCGGCATATGTGTCAATTCACTTATTATAGGATGGAGGAAGTATGTAATTTGATGAACTTTGTGCTATTATTAAATGCTTTATTCATCCCATGAAAAATACAATATTTGTTTTTTAGATCATCCCACAATAAATGCAATGCTTTTTTATATGGAAATTTTTTCACTCAAAACATATCAAATCGATTACAATACATCAACCAACTCCTTTCATAATTATTATAATAAATCTCATTATTAATATAAATTCAGCACACATTAAATCTCGTGTTATTTTAGACCGTTGTGTTTTTTATGATATTAAAATAGTAATAAAGAAGAATCAATTTAATGATAACTCATTCTTCTTTGATAAGACTACATATATTGGGTTTTTTTAGTGGATGAAGAGATTGTATTGTGTGTGGCTGCCTTTATTCCACGGGGATCATAAATCACTCACGCTCTACGTACGCATAGGGTTGTAAATGAGACGAATCTGTTTGTAAATCTGTTTGATTCGATTCGATAAAAGTTAGATTCAAATATCATTTGTGAATCTCATGAACCATATTTGAGCTTAATTTTAGACTCGTGAAATTAAATGAGCCAAATTTGAACCACTTATGACTCAGTTTGATTGGTTCACGAGTCGGTTCATTTATAACCTCATCGAGTCGACTCGACTATAGTTTGTTTAAGGTTCGTATTTATACGTTCAAATATATAACTTATTTTCAATAAATATATACATAATATTTCATGAGTCATGTAAAACTCTAATATCTTTTTTTTAAAATACTATCATATCTTTATATATATAACTATTATTAGGTGATTGTGTGTCTAAATAAAATGATTTTTTCAATTTAAGATCAATTAATATATTATTTGCGTGTCAATTTTATCAATTTAAGTTTATAGGTAGTGATTTCGATTTCGATAATGTGTTTTAAACTTAAATTCTAAAGATATTGGGATTTATTCATAGAAATTTTGGTTAGAGCTTCACTTGGCGCGATAAGATTTTAACAAGTGTGCGAGTCGAGTCGAGACGAATTGAGTCTGAGGCTGAACTTAACTTTTATGAAACAAATTTGACAGACTTAATTCGATTAGGATTGAATTAAAATTGAATCCAAATCTAACAAAATTATCAACAAACCGAGATCAAATCATATCTGACTTCTCTTCATTCGATTCATTTATATCTCTACTCAGCCACTAAGGTAACAAATATTCTTACAAATAACATTCATAGATCCACAAATTACAAAAGGGAATGGGACACATCACCAACCAATTGCAATTGCAGTTGCCCCATGGCTCACGATTCATCAATGGACCAAAAAAAATCTAATAGCCAACTGTTTCATGTTTCCTCTGGGTAGAAACGTTTCATATATGGTTACTTCATCCATGAACGTACAAGCACCAATGTTCTATGAGTCTGTTCCACGAATTAACATCTTGATTCGTCAGTTACAGACTTTCGATAGCTTTTCATTCTATTAACTCTGGACGTCAGATGATTGTTTCTAGAGAATCGAGTTATCTGCCCGTTGGAATCGATAGGACGAATGTACAAGTACAAATCTATAGAATAATATCACAATTCACAAGGCTGAGTTGAAAATTATCCCTTTTAGTTTAGGAATTCTTTAAAGTAGAATTGTACACTATGTGACATTAAACGATAGGGTAAGCAAATAATGTAAGTCGGCACTTAATTTATTGTCATCCCAAATTTCAAGTTTACGTAAGTGATAATAATAAAGCGTGACGACATCATTAGGGCCCTCCACGTGTCATACGTTACAAGTGACGTCACTATAAGATAATCAAGCCAATTTGTCAATAGTCCAACCTGCGACGTCGTTTGGAATAGAAATGCGCCGCGGTCTCTGTGGGCCCGCTCATGTTGGGGTAGCCGCATTGGTACGACGCTGACTGTTGCCTGTTGGGTACGTGAAAGCGGCTCGTATGACACGATCACCAACCACCAGTGACATTTACATTCAACCCCACACAATCACTGTCGTTTTTTTTTTACAGAGTTGATTTATCTATACACGATATTATAATAAATTTATATTATTACATGAGCACGATTTTTTTGTTGTTGATGGATACGGCTTCATTATTTCATCTATATCATATAAAAGCAGTAGTGATGGCAAATCATTAGTTGGAATGATTAAGTTATTTATCACATTGCCTAGACACCTTTGTTTTGTTTAAAACCAATCTAGATTAGATGCAAGATCCTGCTTTGCTATTGGAACTTTGGAAGTGGAACACGGCTGTAAACCGCTGGTGACCAAATCACCACACATGTATTCGGCCCATTTGGCCCCTAGCATGGCTGGTGAATCGGGCCTGCACCATTATCCATTAGCTTGGGCCTCGGCCCTCATTTTATTCCAAATCCCAAACATTTTTGGCATAATCTGGCATGGATAAATCAATTTGTAGAATAAGCTTAGGACTTCGGTAAATATCTTAATCAAGAATAATTAAGACAAGTGAGTGATTAATTTTTTTAACCAATTAGTTAATGGCACTCTAATTATCTTTATATATATATATAAATAGGTAAAGAGAATCTACTCTTACCATTACACAAGCTTGTGTGAGGCTGTTGGATCTTAAAAAAATATAAAAAAGGTGTTAGACAAAAGATTTAATCTGACCTCATGAAAAAAAAAAAAAAACAAAAGAATATAAAAAAAATAAAATCGAAATGTGTTAGACAACTCAACCGTCTCTCTGGTTCCAATCCAACGCTTCATTGGTTGAATCCTAAAATCTTAATCAAGAATCCTTTGATTAAGAGAATGGAGTCCTATTTTCTAATCAACATGATGAATCCTAAATCAAGAAAGGAACAAAAGATGATGATGAACATGAACAAATTGATCGGGAGATGGTCGAAATCGATTGATTGATTGAAAATAGAGATTAGTGATTTCTTTTCCGAACGGCGTGGTTTTGATGGTTGAAATTGATTGATTGATTGAAAATAATGATGATGAAATGGAATGAAGATGTTCGATGGCTCTGCGGTGATTGAGATAGTTGGCCGATTTTGAGTCAAAAGTCTACTCATTTTTTTATTTTGTTTTGTTGTGATGAATTTCAATTAAATCGAGGTCCTTCAATTTCAATTTTTAAATTTGAATCGTTGAATCCAATTTTTTAAATTCACTAGCATGACATAAGCTTATGTGATGATATGAATAGATTCTCTTATATATATAATACAAATCTATGTTTTTATTGTTATACTCCACTTGTTCCACTTTATATTGATTTATACATAAGAACTTCTTGCTAATCTATACATATCACGATCCTATTTGAGTAGAAGAATTAGTATTTTTGACAATATTTAGTTATGAAGAATTAAACCAATTAAATTAAGTCAAAATATTTAATTCTAATGTATGGAATTTTTTTATTGATGATTAGATTTTTTATTTATGTCAATGTCATATTTATTGTTCGACACTGAATTAACATTATTTAACAAAGGTTTTTCTTCACAACAATTTATAGTTATATAAGGGTTGATCCTAGTATACTAGGAATACATACTGGTAGTGCTCTATTACATCTGGTTTAACCAGCAAAAATCACACAGCTTATCTGATCTGATCATGGTACTTTCATACAAACAGTATAACAATGCCATCTTCAATGACACGAGACGAAACACAAACAAAAGAACTCTTGTCGAAACTATACAGGAAGCTGGACTGAAAATCACAGTATGCTGAATGCATATAGCTACGACGCCATCATTCTCTTGAACTCTTGAAAGTCGACAAAACCATCCGAATTCGTATCATACTCGCGCATGATCCTATCATGATCCAGTATCCCGTTCCATAATCCTAATCTCAATAACATTTCCACGATCTCATCTGACGAGATGAGCCCGTCTCCATTCAAGTCGAACACTTTGAACGCCTCATACAAATCCCAATCCTCGCCAGCATCATCACTAACTGCTTGTGACGATTCCCCTCTTCCCTTCAGCTCCTGTTGTTGCTGGAGCAATATCGACTCGTACAGGTGACGAAACTCGTCAAGATCAAGCGCTGCAGCAGCCTGATGACCGCTGGCCATGACCAGCATTTCTAGCTCCTTGAGGCTGACGTGGATTCTGGTTCTATCGAGAAGCCAGTTCAGCTCCTCAAGGCTCACGAACCCATCTCGATTCCTGTCGAGGGAATCGAAGATCCTGCAGAGGTCGTTTGAGCTCAAAGAAAACATGATACTTATATTATCCTAGACAGTTGCATACCAAATCAAATGTAGCTTATATATTCTAGCAGGTTGCTAGTATATATTTTTTTTTAAAAAGAACGAATTAGGTCGCCAATCGCCATTGATGCATATTATATGCGCAACATATTATCGAGAGGGAAAACAAAAATAGCGTGATTAGGTGTATCTAAATAGAATAAACAATCACGATGATGTTGTAAGTGTGTGTTTTGAGATTCAGGTTAATTTGATAATGACACCATACCACTCTCGTTCCATACTATATGTTAACCAAGTCACCATTCCACTCTCGTTCCATACTATATTGTCGAATCTCTCACCGCATACTTATGAGAACGCATCAAAGAACGATTTAGCAACGAAACAACTCTTATCGACCCATAAAATATGACTGACCAATGAACTAATTCTTTTGATCCATCCATTAAACAGGTTAAATAATTCAATATACATACAATATTTTAATTTTTTATATTAGTATATTTTGAAAAATTTCGTTTTTTATCTTAACGATGACACAACCAGAACATGAACACAAACACAAAATCGAAGTACACAACAAAAATTTTCATTAATATTTCACGACAATCGTTCAACAATATGAATCAAAATTCACAACAATATGCACATATAATCAAAATATTATATCTATATTAGTATCTCTCGTATAATTATTGCAATATCTTTTTCTTCTTTTATTATTCAATATGTAATTTAAAAAATTTCGTTATTCATCCAAACGATACGATTTAAAAATTTTAATACGTCCAAAATTATAATATAGAACATTTAAAATCACTAATATTTTATTAAAAAATAATGATACCGATCAAATCTATATATATACACACGTGTCGAGTAAAAAAAATTAATTTTTGAGAGACGGACGAGGACGAATGGAGTAAAATTTTCCGTTTCACATTTAAACGTTCAGTAGAACCCCATGTCGTCCTCTTCTGCAACTGTTGCTCTTTCCTTCACTTTCGCCTCCCTCTCCCATGGCGTCCGACTCCGTCACCCGCCGAACCCAACACCTAACACGCCACCTCACCCCAACCACCACAACATCTCCACCCCTCACCGCCTCTCCATGTCTCGCCTACACATCCCCGGACCTCACCTCCCCAGCCCCACCCTACCCCCTCTCCTCGATCACCACGACATCGAATCCCGAAACTGGATCCAATCACCGCTGTTCAACCCTAGGATCATCCGAGGGAGGAGATTTGTGTCGCCGGATTATAATCAGCGCATGGAGCAGCAACGCGAGATGACGATGCGGAGGATTGAGTAATTGGCGGAGAGAGGAGTGTTCAAGGGGTGGATGGTTGGCGAAGGGAGGGAGGTGGAGATGAGGAAGTTTGCCGTGTTTGAGAGCGCTGGGATGTTTGATCATTCGTTGGCGATCAAGCTTAGGGTTCGTTTCTTTTTCTGGTTGGGTTTGGTGGTTGATTGATTGATGGATTGATTGATTGTGATTGTTCGTGGTTGTTTTTGTTTGGTGGAACACACTTTTTCGGTGTGTTGAGGATATGTGTGAGCAGGTTTACCCACATCGACCATGGAGAAACAGAAAGAGTAGAATATATATATGAGGAACCCATAACCCATTAGCTTAGGCTTTTGGGTTAGCAGTTGGGCCCAGTCCATATGTATATTCTACTCAGGTCCGGTTTGGACGTAGTTTCTCCCTTTGGGCTCTCCCCAGAATCCTAACACGGTGGAACATCCCAGCGATGAGTTTTTTAAAGGAGGAAATAGAAAGAGAAGAAAAAAGAATATATCATTGTTTCTTCCTAATCGTGCTTGTGAGTTTTAAAGAGGGAGGAAAAGAAAGGAAACGGAGAGAAAATAAGAAGGGAAAAAAAGGGTCAATTTTCCTTTCAAATTTTCTTCCCAAAAGGAAAGGAAAATGGGTTATTTTCTTTCTATTCAACCTCACAAGCATAGTGACAGGGATCCTGACCTAAATGATTATAATAAAAATAAATAAATAAATAAATAAAATTAAAAGGTTAAAATTTAAAAAATATTTTTAAATTCTACCCGTTTATCTTTATCGTCAAATCTCACACCGAGAGTTTGGGAGGAGCTTACTGTTGTGGTGGAGGGTGATTTAACATTTTTCATATAAAGAACTATTTAAATAGGAATGTTATTGTCACGATACCCACATGAAACCATGTGATGGCCTTACAAGTGAAGAGGCTCTCCCTCGTATCAGGCTAGTCGTATTGGATTGGACTCTTCTCTAAAGCTTTGGCCATGACAATTATCAATTTCGGGTGGTTTAATCAGGAAAGTGTGTTTATTTTCGGGCCAGCGAGTATAATTAGCTTGTGTAACTGGATTACTTGAATGATGCTCAAACATGCTAATACTGCTTGTTGAAAAATTTAAGCCCAGTGAAAATAACAAGCTATAGGTGGAGGCTATGGAGTGAATAATGATGTAGAAGTTTTGAAATTTATGTAGGACACGTCGTTGGTGCTGCAACAACCACCTTGACTGTTGTGAACTATATTTTTTTTTCGTGAACTGCATCATTTTTAATTTTTGAACCTGCAGTTGATAATAGAACCACCGAAAGAAGAATTGCAGTTCATAACAGCCAATATTGCTGTTGCTGCCATATCAATAATTTCCCTATTTATATATTGGTTGGTTCTGTCCCTGTTTGAGTAAGTACAAGGTTGTTTTCTGTATATGTGTGTGAATTAGTTGGATTGTTTTGATGCCGACTTCCCATACCTGTTGCTGCTTGAGCATACTGTATTCGATAATAATCTTTGTTATTGCTTCTTTATTGAGTCAACTAATATGTTTACCTGCAAGATACAACTGACTCGAATTAGGCTTGAGCATCTCTTTTTCCTATTGGTTACTGTTTAGGAGTGGTGCGATCAAATTTTTCGGCTCAAAGCGTCATCATGACAAATGGCTACAACCCACTGAAGACTTTAGGGTAAAGGGTTGTTTTGCCATGACTGAGCTGGGCCATGGAAGCAATGTAAGTAATTTTGTTGTCCTGTGGCTGTTTTGTTGATACGACCTTGTATCTCGAAACTCACATAACTTCTGGGAACTTCCTTGTTTAGGTTAGAGGAATTGAAACAGTCACTACTTATGACTCGAGTGCAGAAGAATTTGTCGTTAATACTCCTCTGTTAGACTGTTTCTAGGCTCAGTTTTTTTAAGGTTCCTACAGCTTTTCTTGACACTACTATTGTGAAATGGTTTGCAGCATGCAACTCATACAATTGTATTCTCACAACTCTACATCAAGGGGGAAAATCAAGGGGTCCATGCATTCATCGTCCAGATCAGAGATGATGCTGGCAATGTTTGTCCAAATATTCGTACTGCTGATTGTGGTCATAAAATTAGGCTGAATGGGGTAGACAATGATCGCATCTGGTTGGTCTAAGACTTCATTTAACTGTCGCGCCTGTGTTTGTTTGTTACTTATGTTATCGAGCATTCATGTAAAAGAAAAAAAATGTGGTTTTTCTAGGTTTGACAATGTTCGTATCCCAAGGGTGAAATTACTCGATTCTGTTGCTGATGTCACCCCTGATGGGCAATACATAAGTGCAATAAAGGATCCAGATCAGGTCGGTATTCTTGCTGGCTTCTGCTTCTCTGTTAATCCATATCTTGCAGTGTCTTCTAGCTTTATTGTTCCTTCTGATTCTTACCAGTCCAGCTTTTGTAGCTCACTTAGTTCTATGTTTTAGTTCTCGCAAGGTTGTTATATTGTTTCTTTCTATAACTTGATTTGATTTTCTTCCTTTCAGAGATTTGCTGCCTTTCTTGCTCCCTTGACTTCTGGTCGAGTAAATATTGCCACCAGTGCAGTTTACGAATCAAAGGAAGCCTTGAATTCTAACATGTGGTGTGCTGTTTGAGGTTAACAAAATGCTACAGTTGTTTTATTTTGGTGCTACTAGGTTGGTCTGGCAACTGCCATAAGCTATTCTTTGTCAAGACGGGCCTTTTCTATTGCACCTAATGAGCCTGAAGTTCTATTACTTGATTATCCAAGTCACCAACGCCGTCTTCTGCCTCTCCTTGCAAAAACGTAAGTGGCTTTGTCAGTGCTGTTGCTGTTTCTGTGGTCTTGATTTGACATTAGTCTACGGCAGTTGCAAATTGAATTACATATAAATGGCCTAAATGAACCGGTAATTCATTTCTACCCTTGATGCCTTCTGCTGCAGATACGCAATGAGCTTCGCTGGAAATTATTTGAAGTCAATATATGTTCAGAGGACTCCTGAAGCAAATAAGACAATCCATATTCTTTCTAGTGCTTTTAAAGCTACTATGATCTGGCACAATATGAGGACGCTTCAGGTTAGCGTATTCCTTCCCTGTTTGATGGATTTCGCGTTGTCAGGACTTTTAGCTCATTCTTTAGTTTGACCGTGATACATCCAGGAGTGTCGTGAAGCCTGTAGTGGCCAAGGGCTGAGGACTGAAAATTTGGTTGGTCAGCTGAAAAGTGAATACAATGTGCAGTCAACTTTTGAGGGGATAACAATATCTTAATGCAACAGGTAATAGAATCTTGGATATGCTGTTTTGATTCAGAAGAAGTGCAGAAGACTTCTTTAGTTTCTGTTGGTTTGGGGGCGGTTGAATTTATCGTGAATAGTGAAGATTCCATCGTGGTTTTAGCAATTTAATGTCACTAATAACATGCCATCGTGTGCTCTTTTCTTGGTAATATGTCATTCAACCAATGCTTGTAGAAGACTCACTAAAGAGAAAGGGCAGTAGAGGGGGAAAAGTATGTCTTGGAGTGATGAAATTTAAAAACAGGGAAAAAGAAAAGCATGGAAAGTTGCAATTCATTGGATTGGATGCTGTCCACCGTGTAAAATGGAAACAGAAGACTCTTTCAGCGACCCCATCTAGTAGGGAGCAAATACCTAGATGTTGGGATGAATTACTCAAGGGTGGTGAATGAATCGGTGGTGTGCGAAGAATGTGAATGTGTCAGTCTGTACGGCATGCAGACGGTGCCATTTCTTATTTCAACTCAACATCTCTGTTTTTGATTGTTCTTGTGCTTGTGTTTGGTCGAGTGTATTGCAATTTCAGCTTCTACCCCCTTATTTCATATGGTTATGAAAGCTCGGATCTTGAAAATAATGTTATGATTCTGGAACATGGAAATTAATCATTTTTGTGCAATGTCCAGAATAGCAAGGCACTTTGCTGAATATTTAGCCGCTCAGATAAAGAAGAAACCATTTAAGGGATTGTGGCTGGAGCATATGAATGGCCCTACCCCTGTTATCCCATCTTGTTTGGCGAGTTATCACCTGAGGTCCAGCCATGTTCAGGTTAAATATTATTCCTCAGACGTTCATTTTGATCCTTCTGGTAAAATAAAAACAAAGTCTACTTATGCTCTGCTGATTTGATGACCTGACTGACCTATTCTACTTGAGGGAGCGAGATCTATTGAACCGCTTTGCCGCAGAAATCTCGGAGCTTCTGAAACTTGGAAAAAGTTGAGAACAAGCTTTTTTCGTGGTTAGCATTTGATCCTCCGTTTGATTATCATGCCACATGCTTTGGCTTACCCCCTCCTACTCTCTCACTTTGATCCAATCTAAAATGGAGCCCTTATCATTTTCCTTTTTCACGTCATCCAGAGTCATCAGCTTGCAGAAAACCTCGGCAGAGTTTTTGCAGATCAAGCTATCTTCCTTGCATTTAAAGAGGCAGAAGAAAAAGTTCCTGGTAAATGTTTGTGCTTTATTCTCATTTGCGGGTAGCTCAGGGCGAGGAGCTATTGTAGTGAGACGATGATCCAATATGAACTAGGAGCAAAGCTGTGATTGTTGCTTAGATAGTATAATTGCTAGCTTTTGTTTCATAAGGGCTATATGTTGGAGCCAGATAATAATAAATACGTAAATATATCGCTGTAATTATGATTAGTTCTTCATGGCTCAAGGATCACCTTAGTGTAAAAAAAAAAAAAGAAAAAAAAAAGAAAAAAAACAATTTCTTCTCAGCCTGCTGGGAGTGGTAATGCTGTTGGGGAGTGACCGATATACTAGGGAATCATTCAAGAAGAGATAGCCTCCAATAACAACAGGATGTGAAACTGCTTGCTGGCCTTGTGCGAAGCAAAAACTGAACTCGGCATGATAAGTACCTTTGCATCGTCTTAACCTGTTGGTACTTGGCTGCATCTGATCATCTTGGCCATTGTACATATCTTTCCTATAGAAGATAATCGATGAAGGGAAAACAAAAAAATTATGATGTTTGCAGTATTACATTTAGCATTTAGCCTTCTCAGTATTACACGTGCAGTATTACACTGTTTCTTCTAAAATATCTCCTGTATAGTCGGTTGACTAAAACAAATCCTTGATGTTCTGTGAAGAAAAATTCAGACTGATCCAATCATCCAGCAGAATAGCTGCTGTAGGTGGGATATCCACAGCAACATTCTTGTGTTTAATCGTTATCGCTGTTAATGAAATGTGTCATGTAGAGCTTCTAGCGCTTCTGAAGTACTGAAGTTGGTCTCGGTACTGAGTCAGGGAGCACGAAAATTCGTATATCTGGTTGAAATCTAACTAAATAGAATAGATTGTAAATAAGGTCCTCCTAAGCCCAAAAGTGTAGATTAAGTGTGTGAAGGGAATCGAACAAATCAAAAAAAAAAAATTCCTAGTTACCTGTTCTGTGTGAATGCAGTTCGTAGTTTTCTAACACTGAAAAACCTGATTGTAAACAAGCCAAACCAGAACGAAAATCATCCGAAATAAAGAAGCTCATCGGTAATACTGAGGCAAAGGGAAGAAAATTAAGGAAGTTTTGACAAAAATCTATCCAACCTATTGTATGATAAACCCTATCACATCAGCTGGGTAAAATTGTAGGAAGCATAGAAATGCCAGTTCTTGAACATACACATTGTGCATGAAGCTGGGTAACAACTATCTTCCAGCCCTTGCTTGCCCACAAAACTAAAAAAGGCGAAATCGCCTCGTCTCTGCTGATCTAACCCTTTTCCTGCCAAATACTATAGGACACCTGATCTGTCACGACTAAGCATCCTTGTAAAAGAAGTCAATCTGAAACTCGTCCCACCGGCCTTTCCTGCTAAGCTCGGAGCTGAACTATCGGAAGTCCCTTCCTCCGCCGCAAAAGGCGGTGCCATGACGCCCATGAATGAACCCATGGCTGGTGGCTCCCTAGGCTCGGGCATGGGCCTTGGCGTGGCCTCTGTGCGGCATATGGGGCACATCGAATGGCCACCGAGCCACCTACCTATGCACTCAGCATGAAAAACATGCTTACAATTAGGCAAACTCCTAACGAACTCCCCTACCTCTATCGCGCTTAAACAAACCACACATTCCACAGCATTTCCCTGATCAGCACCGCCCGTGTTCTTGAACTTGAATATGGGTATGGTAGCCATGACCTTTGGATCCAGCCCTGTCAACCTAGGCGGCGAATCCACGCGAAATAGTCTTGACACTTGGAAGTCAAATTCACGACGTTGCTGCCTAGCTTGACGACTGAGAACGAGTCTCGCGTATATATGGAGGGTGAACACGATGGCGATCACGAATGCTAGGGAGAGTCCCGCGCTGATTATCACCCTTTCGCTTATGTTAGTCGCATTCGTGTTAGGGAAGATATCATAATCGTCATTGGAGTTGCTCATGATTTGTAGGTGTTGATCAGAAACACAAATGAGATGAACAAAATGGGTGGAAAAGTTCAGGAGAATTCGGTGAAATGAAGCAATGCTGTTGATATTGATATTGATATTGATATTGATATTTATATACCTTGCTTGTTTTGCACTGTTTGGATAGACGTAAGATGAAGGAAATTTCCAGGAAACTGACAGGGAATATATTTGCTTTCATGGGTTGACTTGTGAACATTTGATTAGTTGAAGGTTTACATGATTAACACGATTGAATTTAATTAAGTGGTGATTATAGCAAAATTTACATCTCTGATATTTAATTAGCGTGGACAAGGCACTTGGTCAAGTATAAGAATAGCGAAGGCATAGCAGAAATAAGAATTAGAATGAATGAGAAATTCATACGTCAAACTCTATACTAGGTTAGTTATTAAAATCGTGACGTATGTGCTTTCATATCCACGATGGCTGATCGGATGGAGCTTCTACTTGTAAGTTTTTTTGGTTTATGTTATGTTCTTTTTAAATTCAGTGTTTTAGGTTATGCGGTCACTGGCCGAAGGCTTAACTGGATTGATATGCCATAACAAATTTTCTCTGTTCACTCAATACATAGGAGATGAAGTTTCTCCTCTATTGTCAACTGGATTACGAAGAGAATAATTACGGGGGGATGTAAGTATTTTTTTTTTGAGACGAAATTACTTGGGGAAAGTGGGAACTGTTTGATGAACCTAGCTACTTTTCTTGTTGGTTGTAATCAAGTGTGCAATCCTTATCCCAAAAAAGGAAAAAAAAAAGTGCAATTTGACAATGTAGTGGTTGATTTCTTAATACATTTATTATGTAGATAATCATAGATGACTTTATTTAAAAAAAATAATGGATTGTCGTCGACACCTTTTAGTCCAATGTTTCTGTTTTTCTAAAGGGATTTATTTTGAGTTCGAGTCATCTGAACAGGGTTGGAAAATTATAAAATAAATAAATAAAATAATTATTTTAATTAATTAAAGGTCGTGGATTGCCAAAGATGGCAAGTACTTGTTGGGCCTCAGCCCAGTATTTGCTTCATTTTTTCATGATTTTCCATTCGGGCCTCGCCTCAGCCCATTGATGTCATGCCCCCTGTTCTAGATGACAGCATTTAAGGCCGGTTGCCATGGCCCATCATACGTAATGCCTTTTTCCTCTCATGGGCCATCACAATTCATTGATGTGTACCTTTTTGAATTTTAGGCCCAATACTGTTTTTATTTTATCAGGCCCATCACATTCCATCTGTAGCTTTATCCTCTCATGAGACATCGTAGTCCATTGAATCCACTCGATGGGAGACAGGATTTAGGGAAAAGGAACAAAATTAATTGTAAGTTTGAGTAAATCATCCAAAAATAAAAAAATTCAAAAAAAAAATCTAAAAAAATATACAAGGAATCAAAATTTTAAAAAACATATAATTCATCCATCTCATTTAAATCTCTAAACATATTTTCATTTTCATCTTAATTCCTATCATCATCCAATCGTCGTCGAAATCCGACTACGTTATCGAAATATTCGTCAAAATCTGACCAAATTATTGGAATATGAAACAGAACATCTAAATAAAATCAAAATTGAGCTAGTTATATATTTGTGGAAATAAAAAATTATTTATTTTTTGTTATAAATATTATTGAAAAAATATATATTAGGATTATTTTCTGAAATTTATGAGACTAAATATGTTATCATATAAAGACTGTTTTTTATCAAATCTCTAATCTCATAACAAAAAAAATGAGTTATTTATCATTAAGTTACTCACCGTAACAGGTTCATATTTTGACAGGAAAGTACAATCAACAGACGCACCGTTGTCATTTAGCTACATGCTTCTTTGACTAACAAAGTTAAAGAGAGTCTGCTCATCCTCAATAAACTCAGAAACACTAGCATTCATAGAGGTAGGCCGGATGAAATTCAATGTCTCTCTTTACATCTTACCCACTAAAAATCCCTAACCAAACTTACTAAACAACTCATGAAAATTCCTCCACTCCCGCCTTCCATCTCAATGGGAAATATGATTTTAAAGAATATATATGTGATGATATATGTTTAAAATTAAAATAAATAAGATTCAGTTGTAAAAAAAAAATACATAAAAAAATCAATTTATTTTATAAAATTATTTTGATTTTCATTATTGATTTTTTTATATTATATAAATTCTAAATTAAAAGATCAACGGTATAGAGGGACCACTTATGAATTTACGATAGTTAATGGTAAGTGAAATGGTGAATGCCATTGTTTCAACGGTTATTTTGCCTTGTTTGAGAGGTCATTGCTGTGAGGACAACAGCTAGTGAGTAAATAATCACGTACACTGAACACACCATCAAAACATACTAATCTGTATGCATTATATGCAGAAGATATGGTTCACCGATGAATTAAATGTGTTCACTTCCTTCGCGTGCAATGCCACTAGTAGTAGCAAGACTTCCACGGAAGTTAAAACGAACTGCGACCGCAGAATCCAACCGCAGTTGCGAGTACAAATCTCAATGTGATGAAATTTTTTTAAACTGAAGTTCTTTCTTATCATTTTGGACTACAATCGATTCGCCAGGGTTATGAGCGCCATCTATGGAGGAGGACCATGAACAGTGTTGGTTACGGTATCATTAGACAAGCCGAGGATCACGGGGACAACATGGAACCCGTCGAGATCTATCAATTCTAAGGAACCTATTAGAAGCTGTTCCGAGGATTTCCTGCGAGGTCACACATCTTCGACTATTATCGTGGTGGGACTAATTTCAAGCAAGGAGGAAAACAAAGTCCTGAATCTAAATATGATCTTAGATCCAGGAAGACAATCTGGTCCTGTAAAGAGATAACCCACAAATGAACTAAATTTCTAAATAGAGTGAGGAAATGGGAGTTGATTGAGCACCTGCTAGTGCTAGCCTTGCCCAATATGGCATTGTGACCCAAAGAATAACAAAGAACAAGTCCTTTTTGCTTCATTGAGACAAGATGATGATAACAGAAAAAGATACTTGAATATCTCACAGTTTGAGCAAAACTTGCAACGACAGAATAGATACTTGAAGACAGATGCAACAATGCAAAAATCGACTAGACAAGAATGGCGTCTCTGTTGCATTACAAGTTTCGAAAGGGTAGTAAGGATACATTGCGCTCCAATCTTGCATCCAAGTGATAACTGCCTCTCCCCTCAGATCTCTTCGAATCTCGGGCACTACTATTGTCATCGAAGTTCCAGAATCGAGGACAAACAATATTCTCATAGATCTCAAAAAAGAACAGAAAGGGGAAACATGGGATGTGTAGTGTACCTAACGCAACAGATCGTTACATACTTTGCTTGGTTAAGTTCCATCAGTGGCTCGAATTCGGAGACAATGAGGCTGAATCCTTATTCGAAACAACTCCGTCATGAATCCCTGATGGAGCACAGAACCCCATGAACCCATTGGCTCCGGCATGATGCATTGCCTGCGCCTTGTGATGGTTCGGCAGGTCATCCCAGGCACGACCAGATGACGACGGAGAGTAACTGGACTGAAGGGTACCCCTCTGAGAAAACGAATTTCCTGATTGGCCAAACAAGCCTTGTTGAGCTGATGGCAGTGGCAAGGAGTTGAATATCAGCCCTGCAGCACCACCTCCTCCTTCTCCATCGCCACCGCCGTTGCTGCCACTAGTACTCCAGGCCATCAGCCTCGAAAACTGCCCAATATCCGGCGGCTGGTTATCCTGCCATCCACTATTGGAATCAAAACCCATGGTAACTGACCCTGGAAACAACCCTTGGTGATCGGTCGAGACATGACTATGTGTCGTGTTACCCTCGTCTGTTGTCGTCTGACCGTGAATCAGATTCCGGTCCTGGAAAGTATGCAGAGACAGACACAGATTCTGCGTCTGGCTTCCCCCTCTCGATATCATATCCGTCTGATAACTCTCATAATTTATAGAATTCGCTACAGAAGTTGTAGGAAAGAACGATTTTATCGTATCATCGATCGATTGTGTGTGCATCGTGTTTACAGCAGCATACGATGACGTCTGATCATTATTCTGGCTCGGACTATCGTCTATATGTCTCCGAAGCTGAACTCCGTACCCTGACGAATCCGAGTTATGATCATCTAACCCCATATTACTCGAACCACCACCACCGCCTCCTAGATTTCCATCATTCATGTTGTTGGGATCAAAGAGAGGCAGCTCGGCCAGCTTATCGATCGCGGGCTTCGCTTTCTTGATCAGCCAGTCGACCGCCTTGCTCGGCCTATCGTATCCTAGGCGATCCTGGACGTCGTAGAACTGGATCGCCGTGTGGGCGGATAACCGGACCCTCCGGTCCCTCGGACCCTTCGCGGTATAGACCTTGCTGTGACGGTCCTTTCGGCCCGTGGCGCGGATAATGTGGCCGCCTTGGACTTGTACGATCTCTCCTCCTCCATTGCCCTTCATTGCTGATGCAAGTTTTCTCCTCTGGTTATGTTGTTGCTGTTTTGGTGCATATTGTTCCTCTGCTTGGAAATCCAGAGTTGAACACTTGGTGATTTGTGTGCCACTTTTGCTTTGGTTGTTGCAAAACTTGATCTCTTTGATGATCCTAATTAATAACGACAGTGATTATAGTTGTTGCAGTATGCGACGACCCTCGTAGGTGTACTAACAATTTCCCTGTCGATGACTCACTAAACTTTAATATGATTGATGGAATTCAAAGACCATGTGCAAGAAGTTCGGAAATGAGACGAAGTTAGATTTTGGTGGGGTTTCTTGTTTACATGAAATGGGATTTTTGAGGTTTGGGAAATGTATGAATTTGGCATGGGTTTTGGGGGTTTCTAGGCTTGTGAAAATTGGGGTAGAGTGGGGATAAGCTAAAAGGGGAGGGGGGGGCTTTGGCTTTTCATAGGGGAAAAAGAGAGAGGGTGAAGTCTTTGTTCTCCTTTTTCTTTGGTTTCGGTTGCAATTTGCTTTTTCCAAAATCTTGCCTTCAATTATCATCAAAGTTTCTATTCATGGCCCCCGCCACATTGATGTTGCAAGCATGAGTATAACTTCTTTGTCGTAGCAATTCTTTGTTGATGGATATAGTGATCGATAGTTTATTAGCATATGCTATCGTTGTGTCAAAAAAACTCAATAGGGTCGGCAAACGAACACATGTTTGCTTCTTGTCCTCTTTACCGTGGATATGGTTTGAAAAAGTTGACAAAATGTGAACATCATTCATTTTGTTGCTTGGTGTTAGTTTAATCCGTCTAAACATAGTTTATTTTTTTATTCCTATGCAAATGAACACACTTTTTTTTTTTCATTGATAACCATATATTTTTCAAGCCCACACAAAAGCTTGGTTTGTAATCTAAATAGCGACCGTCGATCTTACTAAGACTGTAGTAAGTTATTAGCAATTGATCATCGAGAATAATAAAGAGTGATAATTTAGTGCATAATGAAGTTTTTGGATCTACTTACTACTAGGGTAAAGCTTTTCATCATTTTTTGTAATGTTTAAACAGTGAAAACAATGGCCTAACGACATGGATTGCCTGTTGTTCAAATACTGCAGCATTGGTGCTGTATTGAATAAGCGCCCTCCAATCTCTTTCAGGCAGGAAAAAAACTGACATTTTTTTTTTTGTTCTTTTTTATGATCATTGGATCATCTGTGCTATTGGACAGCCACGACAGGTGATCCGATCCAATTCCAATTTAGTACGGGAAAACCAACGAATTTCGAACTGCGACGATAGTGTAACTCAATAGTGTAAAAATTTCATGAAACCAAAGCTCACCACCACAAACCCCTCGTCTCATCCATTCGCACTGTTGGAATGGACTGATCCTTGAAGTGTCCAACCAAAAATGCATGCCTATAGGATTTTTGCACAAAGGCATGTTTGCACCACGTTTTCATGGTGAATGATGGCATATTGCCATATTCATCCATTATTGATTCTTCTTTGTGTTCGGACAGGCCTTATCTTGAAAATGATATTTCTGGGTGGAGTATAAGGTATCCTACGCATCATAACATCCTGAATTGTGTTTGTAACAAGAGTGTGTTCATTGTTCGGTAACGAAGAAATACCTCCCCCCC